>VZRM01006295.1:581101-627263 GCA_013397955.1 Grantiella picta | reverse complement strand
AAAAAAAAAAAAAACCACAATAAGAAAGGTTAAGCACTTGAGGGGTCTATCTAGAGGTACTGTAGAATTTTCATCTTTAGAGGTGTTCAATATACAGCTAGATAAGACTTTGAGTAATCTGATCTGATCTTAAGGTTACGTGGGTTTTGAGCAGGAGGTTCAAAGAGAGGACTACTTTCAGAAGACCCCTTCTGAAAGGCTTTTTTTTCTGTGATTTCATAATTCAATATTTTTTCAGTAGGTGTAACTTAAATTATAAATAAAGGTAGCAAAAAATATCGTTGTGGAAAAGATTCTGTGGGCAGCAGAAGTAAGGTCGATAATCATAAATGTCTTAATACATGCTCAGAGGAAGTGAAGTAGTAATGTTGGTAGAGATCCTAGGTAAGATGGAATAAGAAAGGCATTAATAATTCACATACACTAGACATATGAAAATCATAAATATATTATGTAGCAAAAAAAAAATTTACAGTCATCCTGATAAAAACTCTTTTATATTTATATTTAACTGGATGAATACTAAATATTCTGAAAGTAAAAAACCAAAGCCAAAACCAAGCAAAATCTCCCAAACAAACAAAACCAAAGTCAACAGACCACTGATCAAAAGGCTATTTAAAGAGTGTATCAATGGAAAATATTGATAAGAATGCCAGCTATAGGATTTGGGAAAGTCAGATGTAATTAAGTCTGTGTAATTTGCACAGACTAAGAATTTACTTGGTCATAGTCCAAATTATGTTCATAAAGAATGGATTCTTTAGTCTTTCTATAATACAAGAATAAAAGTTGTCATGAGAAAGGGATCCACTATTTCCTAATCTAATTCACAAAAGAATCAGGAGATGGGGCTGCTACTGCTTAATTTGAAGGCAAACATGGGCCTCAAAGTATGTTTTACTTTGTCCATACATGTGATGTAAATTTGATGCTTCACGTACAAAATAGTTTCTATTTGGTGACAGTGGTACATATCTAAGCAAAAAGAAACCTTGAAAACTACTGTTAGAGATGGAAGTTTGATAGAGATGGAAGTTTGATAGAGATGGAGAAACGGATATGTGATACTCAGTCTATAGAGTGAAAGATTAAAGTAGGGGAACCTTGGAGTCCTCTCTAAAGTTCCCCTTTTTTTCTGTTTCTGAAATTTGTTGTATCTTAATCTATTACTTGAATAAGAGTAAATGGTTCTTGAACTCCAAAAAATGAAAGAATTATTATGAAGCTCTATAGCACACCTATAAAAAAATGAAGACTGTGAGCCTCATCCTAAAATATACTAAGGATATAATGAAATCTAGTATTTACAATGGGAAGAGTGTGCAGAATTGTGTGGGAAGTGAGTACATTTTGAATTGCAACATGAAATGTGTCTCAATCAACCCATCATATTAAATTATATTCTGCGTGATAGACAAAATGCTTCAGAAATTCAGAAGGTATTTACTTCAACAGGAGGAAGCTGATAATTCTTATACAAAAATGGGTGAGAAAAAAATAATCCAAAGGAGTTATTTTATTTTTAAATGCCTGATCAAAATCAGTAGAAGTCTTTAGAAACACTTCTTACGAACCATGCAGATGAACTATAAGAAAGAGTCATTGACCAGAGGAATAAAAAAGGCTCTGTAAATGTGTATGCATTCTGTCACAATGTTGAAGCAGTCGGCATTTTCAAAAAATTACCTTGAATAAAAGTAAAAATGTCAAGAAAAAAAACAAAAAACACTTGAGGAATGATCCTTTTAAAAGTTTGTTTCAAATTTCTAGGGAGCAGAAAGCAAAAAAAAAAAAAATCACATGGAAGTTATTGTTTTTGCAAATTTATATTGTTATTGAAATCAACAAAATGTTGCAAGATATTCCAGTGTTTTCAGCTTTGTTTCTAGGAGACAATATAATGCTTTCACTAAAATAGCACAAACTGAAAGTAATGTTATTTTTAACATGATGACTCTTCACTGTCTGTTCAAATGTAAACTTGGTTTTCTAATTGATGATACTCATTGAACTATAAATTGATAATTTAATATGCTGTCTTGGTTACACTGAATAATTCATAGAAACAACAGAGGTACAAAAAATCCTGCATTTTCCATGCAAAAAAAAAAAAGAATACACCCAAGAGGAGAACCATTCTAAAATATTTAAAGTGCTCATTTAATCATAATTTAGAAAGCAGAAATGGCAAAAAGTTCCTTTTCTGTCATCTGAATAATATAGTATAACTCAGGCACACAAGAAGACTGTGTAAAGAAGATAGAATTGTATAAGTGGGACCCATTTTAGGTGTCTTTAGGGTAATAATTAATTCATTAAAAGATGTGCTACCATTGTTATAGAAGGATGAACTGAAAGAAATTTTGACATTTCCTTGTCCTAAGTTTGAAGTAGAAGACAGCTATCTTATGAAATGTCTTTAAATAAAATAAATGTATTGGTATGAAAAAATGAATGGAAACAAACCAAAAGTATTATTTATGAATGAAGGAGATTTTCTGTATATGCTACATTTTGTATCTGGAAAAATGGGAAGAATTATTGTGCTCCACTCTAGTAATGAGTCTTGGTTGGTCATTTTCTTTGCTTGCGAGATGGTTACAGCAAATGCCTTCAGCTAAAAAAGTTGGGAGGTCACATGAAAGCTATAGAAAATCCGAAATCACTGCAAAAATTCTACTAATCTAGGTAAAAACATATGTTAATGTTTTAAATTTTTGCCATTTCAATAGTATAAAATTAATGTCAGCTATGTAGGGGGATGGTTTTCCTAAAATAACTTTTGAGAAGAGATTAAAGGCATGCAGTGCGCAAACTACATAGTGCAGTATATCCAGACCTGTAGGCAGCCAATGATTTAATTAAGTTAATAAGGTATTAACTGGTATTAATCTTTGCATTAACAGGAAAAAAAATTAGTATTCCCAGGTGATTGGATCTGGGCCTAAATCCTGAGAAGTGAAAGAAGGAGACTATCATCAAATTTCCTTTATTCTTTTCAAATGTCCTTGGCTCTGATGGCTACTGAAAATGAAGAAAACATCAAATATGAAAGAAAGAAAGAATTTAATTCTTGATGGAATCTGGAAATCTGGATAAACACAATTTAAAAAGCAGTTCACTACAAATCCAGAAGCATCAGCAAATAAAAAAAAAAGAAATTCAGAATCAAAAATTCCAGCAAAATGTTATGATTTTGAGATTTTCAGTTAGCTGAGAATATCACCATGATGCTCCATGAAGCTTTGACAACATAAGGATACATAACATACCTTAAGTGAAACTTGAAGAGACACTCATACACACTTGATAGTGTCAGACTTTTCAGATGATGGCTTATGACTAACCAGTCTGAAAAAGACCTGCAGGTGGTTAGGTACACATAGCCTGAGAGACACTTTTGCTAGTCAGATTATATTTCTATAAAGTTACGTATTTATTGTGTGAAAGGGAATGGATCTTTAAGATACTCTGCAGAGTAATTTAGATGGAGTTATCATGTAATGTGAATACTAATTTTATACCATGCTGATTATCCAAAAAAACCCACTATAATTTACTTCTCTTGGATTCCTTGACTTTGATCACTAAAGCTCATGGTGATCAACCCTTAGAAAGGGAAGACTCATGTTCTGCTATGGATGGACTGTAATTCTATCTTGTGCCTCAAGGGCACACACCTGTGCAAGGCATTTGTGGTCTATTGCACCTGTGTGATTACCCATCATGAAGATTTGTATCTATCTAGAAACACCCAATGAGGGTAGACAACTAAGCAGTATACCTGCATTTAAAAACATTTAAACGGTATGTGGGTGTCGCTTTAGGAAGAGGCTTCTATTACTCAAATGATAGAAGAAAAAGAAAAAGAGATGGGAAGGTGATGTCTGTGACATGATTACACCATTCTGCAATAGCTCTCCTCATCTCTATTTGTGACATGCTTTGTGGTTTCACAGTGTTGCCAGTTTGGGATTGATTTGCAAACTGGAAAAAAAAAATTGGGTCCTCTGGGGAAAAAATACAATGAGAGAAATGAGAAATGCCTTAATGTACAAGGAACAAAGAGGCAGAAATTTTCATTGTCAATAGAATTGCTAATAGAATTACAATATAGTGCACATACATCCCTATTTCATTCAGTGGGAAATCTTGATTAAAATTATTTTTTACTGTGACATAATGCCAAGAACTGACAAAGAAATAGAAGTAACTGCAAACAAAGTGCAACCTAGCACACAAGGGAAAGGTTTGATGAGAAAGAACAGCATTACTACCATAGCAACAATCTGTCGTGTACACAGTTTCTGAGGTTTAAATGCAGCTTTATCAATTTAGTAGGGGAGGGAGGTGCCCAGCTGTAGGATTTTTATGTCTAAATCTTAAATTTGGGCTCCCAGCACTGGAGGTATTTTTTTCTTGGTATTAAATCTGTTCCGCTGAAAGGATGTTAAATTTGTTCAGTGTACTCTAGTAAAAAAAGTGGATTTAGGCAGAGAAAAATTATAATGTAATAGAGACCAATTACTGATGAAAATAATAAAAAAAAGTGGTTGTGTTGCCATAATAATAATTAAAGAAAGTGAACTTCTAGTGTACGAAAGATGAACTGAAGAGATTAAAATGGAATCTAATTCCATAAGAGGTGAAAAGAAGGGCAGAAACAATCACAAACCACAAGGTGGGAAATGCTTATGGGTGATTGCACCTGAGTCACATGAATGCATACATGAAGCTTTGATGTTTTTGTCTATTAAGCTCCATGAAAAATGTGTGTACATGTCGTTCATGTAAATGCTGTACAACTTCCAGAACACTGAGCCTGAAATAGAGGATATGCTGTAAGTGTAAAACATTCTGGAGAGCTACAAGTCAGTTCTGCAGGACATATAATACATCAAAAGGGTATCAGAGTTACTACTCTGCTACAGAGTTACCAAAGCAATTCTAATTGCTTTAGAAGTTATAGTACACTAAATGCATCCCCAATGCATTCACACATTGAACTCATTAAATCTGTGCTATACTTTTCTCATAATTGGAAGTTTCGGTAAAATTAGTTCAGCTTCAAAACACAAGATTAAAAATCACCTTTCACAACATTATCTGTAATCTTCCCCTAATCTGTTGATTGCTGAGTGTTGAATAGAAAATTATTGCTTTGTCCACTGTTGAAGAAGACATGAAAAATTTCCTATGTGACAAGTCTGAGCCTACACTTTGCAATAAATAATTGCCAAAATTAATTTTTATTCCTATCTTTTAGATGTGATGAAGTTTATAAAGTATGTGCCTCAGAGTGTGTGTGTGTGTGTGTGTGCACTAGCATCTGTATGCATAAATTAACTGACACACAGGACTGCTTTGTGTGAATATTTTGTGATAAAATTGCAAGGCAACATTCTAAATTGAAGTGACAACAGATTTTTTTAGAAGAGAGCAAATCAAAACCACAGATGGATCCTGTACCATTTTTTAAAGCATTACATTTGAGCTAAAAGACAGCTTTGACTTGTAAGATAGAAGCCAATTTGCCTTGCAAGGCCAAGTAAGTATTTTTAATCATGAAATCTGCTAAGGGAAGGAAATAGTTTCCTCTAATTCTTCTCTCCCTCTATATTATAAATATAAGTGAAGGAAATAGACCTTGATTTTGATCCTCTTTCTGCTATTGAAATAGTTTTTATCAAGATTAAATATTTTAGTGGCAAAAATAATCTCTATACTTTTCAAAGAGTTCATTTTTTCAGAACAACAATATAATCCATTGTGTTCAATGAACGCTTAGATTTTGTTTACTGAATACTCTTACAAAACTGTGAACCTCATGATGGTTTATAACAGAAGTAGGTATATGTAGATTCATTGGTATAGAGAGCACAGCTATATGGCTCCAAATCCTATTATATTAATCCATGTAAAAATTTAGAAATTCATTGCTATTTTTTTTCCCAGCTTATGCTTTAAACAAATATCCACAGTTTTTGCTAATGATTATACTCTTACCATTTGCTTTTTATCATTGTAGTATAGTATAAATTCATTACGGTCAGTTTGTGTAATCATCTTAAAGAAATACATACTTCTCTGAGCAATCCAATAATGTCTGTAAGGTAACTGGAATTATACAGAAGATTTAATTTAAATTTACCTTAATTATTTTTTACCTAGTACAAGGTAAAACCAGTACAAAAGTAAACAAATACAAATACAATAATAATAATAATAATAATAAAGTAATATAAAAAGAACATAATATAATAATGTAGAAGTACTGTAGCAATCTTGGTTTTATCTCACTGGTTTTATTTTCTGACTCAATTGGCTTACTTTTGTCAAGTCAGAGTGCTACACCCCATCTTGTGGGTTATCTGACAATTTTACGTTTGTGGCTGCAGCTGAGCTCTTATATCACTAGATTCACATTTCCATATTTTCTTTATTTTGTACTATATTCTGATGGATTTTCTCTTTTGTGCATCTATGATATGCACAGCCTCGGCCTTATCTTGCTCTATTAAATCTATCTATCTATCTATCTATCTATCTATCTATCTATCTAT
Source organism: Grantiella picta (assembly GCA_013397955.1). Taxonomy (NCBI): domain Eukaryota; kingdom Metazoa; phylum Chordata; class Aves; order Passeriformes; family Meliphagidae; genus Grantiella; species Grantiella picta. The sequence continues at coordinate 620,697 of VZRM01006295.1, read as the reverse complement.
CTATCTATCTATCTATTTATCTATCCATCCATCCATCCATCCACCCATTTCTTTAGAATTTTGAATATTACAATTTTCTAGACTTGTGCTCAAATATCCATTCTGAAACTCATGGGACAGGTTTAATGAGTCTGTCTGATGTGCTAACCTGCTGGGATATCTTCAGACACAAACTCCAATTGTCTGGTATATTTGCCTGTATCTGTTTGACAAAAGAATACATCTCATTCAGGTCCCATTTCCTTTTTGTGACAGGTGGAAAAAAAGAACTGCAGAGGCACTTCGAATTCCAATTTTCAGTCAAAATGTGTATGAAGAGCAAAAAATTGGAGTAATGTAGATAGAGCTGTAGAATTTCAGCAGATTACAAAAATCTTAGAGTATCACTCCTATACTTATGTAAGGCTTTTTTTGCCATTTCCACTGACTGTCAATTTCTTTTTTATGTTTGCTGTTACTTAGCACTTCACACAACACTAGTTCATCTTCCTGTCCAGCTATTCCAAAAGATAGATATTCTGTTTCTGTTGAAAACCAATGGAAAAAATGTTGTTCCCATGAATTGAAATTCCAATTCTCTCTAAATTTCTAATTTTTAAGAAAATGTATTGATGGTTAGAATACTCATTAGTAGCAGGGTTTTTTTTAAATAAGGAAAAAAATAGGAAAGCCAATCAAGCCTTCAATCAGAAACGAAGTAATATTTAACAATTTGAACATTTTCCCACTTTGGATTCTTTTTTCAATAAAATATAAAATAGAGAAGCTAATTAAGGTCAGTAGGGTTAATCCTCATGCAACCTCTGATAGTGATGTAGGTCAGAAATACTCCTAGATAGAAAGGCAAAGGAAGAAAAGAAATGAAGAAAATAAGAATGTAGAGTAAAAGTGACAAAACACAACAAGCTGCAGAGCATCATAAATTACTCTGTGATAAAGGGGGAGGCGATGAAATGTCTTTTCCTGCTTCTATTCAAGCACTAGCAAGGTGAAATATAATTTCTGGAAACTCTCTTGAGACTGCTAAAATATTTTCACTTTTACCAGCTATGTATTATCTCTGCCTACTGGAATATGGACAGTTACTATGTATGATTTCTTTCACTCCCCAAATTCATTCTAAATAACTATATATTCTTCCTGCACACCCCACTCTTGTGAACCCCAGAAAAAAAATGAAAAAAGAATGGTCAGGATATCAATATTTTTTTCCAAAATCTCAAGAGATTTCCTTTTTTGTTTGCAGAAACTCACAAATTGCTGCAGGAAAAAGGAAAAAATGGTAAGGAAAGAAATATCTTCTCCATAATATTTATTGCCATGGATATATTTCCACAGTGAAGGAGGTATTCCTCAACATATTCTAGATCCCCAATGCCAAGCCATTTTCCCCATAATTGTTTGAAGGAGAAGAAGAAAAAACAAGTGAGTCATAGGCATTAAAGTGAGGGATGTGGTATGGGTTTTCAGCTCTTGAGGTTTGAGGCACCCTGATTTCCTTGTAGTGTGAGACCCAAGAGTGCATCTTCTAAAAACCTCCCCAGATTTAGGTAGAAGGGACAAAAAATGTACTAGCAGGTGGGATCTGTGATGTGCACTAAAAGCTCTCCCCATCCAGAGGATCAGGGACCAGGGACTGTAATGGAGCATGCATGATCCACATTTAAGAAGTAACCAAAGAGTTGAAAAAAACAGATAATATCTCTGAAGATTTAACAAAGGCCATTTATTCCTCCACTGTATGAATGGTACTGCTAAAGAATTTTGTGCGAGATGAAATAACGTATCCCAAAAAGCAAATATTGCTTTGAGAAAGAAAAATCTGCATTTATATTATTTGGTTTCTGCCAGTTTTTATATATATGAAAGAGAGTAATTTCCTATGCTGAATAATTATCCTAATTAAAGTGTGCAGGAAAAAATGAATGAAAGCAGAAGCTCCACAGAATATTTTTAAGAATACAGACATGAAAAACATAAACTTATTCTTAATGTGCATTATCCAGTGTTATGACTCACTTTGTGATTCATGCAGCACTTATTATGTAAGACTGTTTATATTCTCTTCCAAACCCTTGTTACTTTTTCATGGCCGTTTATTTGGCCTACACCCTTAAAAAAACATCTATAATCTATTCTGTAAAATATTCTAGTCAGGCAGAACAATGAAAAGTAGCACCCTAATTCTCTCTTTGTCTATTTACGTAGGGATTGACTAATTGAAAATATATGGAGAAATTTTGTTTTGACCCTATAGCTCTTTGCTCCCAAACAAATCATCTAGTTGTTCTTCAGTGATGCAATCTATGAATTTTATGTGATTTCCACATTCTTGACTGTATAATGATCCAGTTTCATGTGGAGGAAATGGTAACAACTTTTTCCAGAATGCCTTATAGCCTGATGGTTAAGATCTTTCCTGGACTTTAGGGAGGTTGAATTTTCTCTGGGTTTTGGAAAAAAAAAAAGAACTGAAGTTTCACATTTCTGGGCATAGAACCCTAGCAGATTTCTGTTATATAACTGATGGACACCAGTACTGGATACCTTTGATAAATGAACGCATTCAGTTCAGTGCCTACTGAAGGACACTCATCAATATCGAACATTTCTTTCAGCTAGCTCTAGGCAGTGCTTCATTTAACACACAGGCTGTTTGGCTTATGCTTTGGATTAGTCTATCTTAATGGACTATCAGGGGAACCCAGGTGCATTCAGCTTACAAGGTGTCATGCAACTCATGTACTTTAATAATAAGCCAAGGCTAGTTATCCTTTTAAGCAAAATAAAAACTCAGGATTTCCAAATAAATATTTCCATCCTAAAATCATTATCCAAAATAACTCAGAGAAATCTGTCTCTGTACAAACTACTTCTCTTTTTTTAGCTGTCTAAAATTAACTGACATAAATTGTTTTGTTTTGGTGGTTTGGGGTTATGTTTGAAGTACAATATCTAACTTTTATGTTCCAAAGCTTGAGCCAAAGAATGAGATAACTAATCTCAAACCTTAAAACAAAATTTCTGATAAGCTAGTATTGATAAGCAAGTCCAATATAACTTCAGTTATTCAAGATACATGATTTTATTTCCAGCTTAAATAAAACAGAGTAATATGGGAGAGATATAACTTAAGCAGCTGCTTGTTCATAACCTCAGGCCTGGTGAGAGATATAGGACATAAACCTCCAGTCTTTAAATCTGTGGTTTGCAGAGTGCTCAGTACCTATCTGCCTGTGCTCAGATTTTTCTTGTTCATCGTTTTGGCTTCTAAATTTCAGTATTACTAGTGTCTCGTTGGCTTTATCTAAAAATCTGTCTTAGGAAAGAATTCGGGTTTAACTGGCTTCTGTTTGTTTAATTGCTATTTTTCTGACTGAACTATCTGTATCTGTGGAGTCTTGTCTATTGTTTACTGCATCAATCATGTCCTTATTTTACATTGTCTCCCAACTATTTACAGTATTCATCAACAACAATCAAGTCCCTGATCAAATCTGTATCTCTTTTGTTTCCAAATTATTGTTGTTGGTCATTGAAAGGGAGAGCTAAGAAAGAGAAAGAATCTAGTATGTGATTTTCTTATTTAAGCAAAATGGAATCTCAACAACAAAAAGAAGTTTTACTTTGGCGTTATTCTGGAACAAAGATCTTGCTATTTTATTACAAAATGCAAATATGTCGTTTATGCATTAAATAGATATTTTATTTACACTGATTATTCTAAAGGACTTTTTCATTTCAGATTTACATGCATGAAATGGCAGGCAGCTTTCATTTCAGCAGTTAACATAGTTTATAATTACTTTTGGCCAAAAAGAAAATATTTCTTCCCTTACAGTCTTGACACTGTTTTAAACTTATTATTATGTTTGCCATTATTCACAGACAAATAAGGCAGATAGGTACAGAAAATATAAACTGATCTGTTGGGGAACTGCATGACTTTAACCTTTATGCTGTTTACATTAGATTACGCAACATAGTTAATTTTTTTTTGTTTGTTTTTAAAAAAACCCAAATTTACATGTAAATAGAGGTGAGACAAGGGAAAATATAGATATTTTGGGTTGTATGCTTATAGTTAAAAGCAGTTATTACATACATGTGTGCATGTGTATATATATATATATATGTATTTACAAAACTCTAAGAAATTATCTCTTATGATTATTTTTTTACGTCTGTCATTGCCCTATTTCTAGTCTTTTTTTGATTTTTAATTTCCTCATGTCCTACTGTAGGTACTTGATTTACATAAATTCTTCTAAATTTTCTCCAAATTTAACTTATTCTCTTTGCACGTGGACAAATATCCGTGTTTTTCAAAATTTAATTTTAGTTCATTTTAAAGGAAGCTTTTGTAGCAATAGTTACTTCTGCCTGCAGCAGTGTTTCTATTTTTTATTTTTACTGCAACAATATTTCTGACTTACCAGGCAAGGAAAAGAGAAGAACATATTACCACTCTAGTTATCAATGAAGAAAAACAATAAAGTCTTAATTACCTCTGTAGTTTTACTAATTACTGGCTAGAATAGGTAAGTACTTTACATTTTATTAATAAAAAACAGCGTAGGAGTGAACATAAATTAAGAAAAAAGAAAATTCTGTAGTGTTGCCTCAAAAGCAAGCCTGATGTTTCAACATTGTGAAGATTTGAGTGACTGAAGAAACAATTGAAAAGTAGTCTAATCTTGGTATATTCCTTAAAATCCCATTCTTTTCATTTTTTATACATTTTAGTTAACCTGATTTTTCTCTGCAGTAATAATATGAGAACAAAATCTTGAAAGTTCTGAATTATCTAAACCATACCTCAATATCTTTTACTCATTTGGAGCTGACAGCTTCAAATCACCAGTGAAGAGAGCCTAGGTAGCCTTGATAATTCTACATCCGTACAGTGCAATTTTTCTTTGGGAAAAGAGAAAAGTAAGCAAAGAAATAATCTAGTCTGTCATAAATTTAGAAGTATAGAAATACCTATTTAAGCCTGAGTGAGTTATCTTAAGCTCTCTCTATAGTCAATAAAAATAGACACCTTCAGAACACATCTCATTTCATTCTATCTATGACAAAAAAAATCTCATTCCCAGGAGATGGAAATTTCTTTTTTAAACATGGCTGTTCTATTGCCTGAAGGTTCACAGAATTTTAAAAACATAGACGAAACAAGTACACTTTAGAGAAAGAATGGGTATCTGTATATCACATCCCTTTCCTTTTTGATTGATATCATCTTTAACAAATGAATAAAGACTTTGGGGATGATAATTCAGTTTTTAAAATACCCCCATCCTAAAATGCTTGAGATATTATTGAATTTCCAAGTTACCTGTTTAGGATTGGTAGATATGACACTGGACCCAAAGGAGATTCATCCACCTCTGAAATGAAAATTAGAAAAAGGGGGAACAATTTTGACCATATTAAGTGACATCAGATATCTATGATTAGGCACTGGTGGAACTCAGCTGACCATAACTTCATGTGTGTACAATAACTTTATTTTAAATATTTGCTTGAGGTCCCATTGTGCTCAAGAAACATTAAGGGAAGAAATCACCCATAAGAAATTAGTATCCTTTTAGATGTTCTAGGATATGAAAGATATCATTTGCCTGTGTGACACCTTGCTGACACAAGTTTTAAGAGGAAATCATAGTCCTTGAAGTGGGTAATTCTAGATAATCTAGGATACCTGAGATGGTACTGAAATAGTATGTCATTTTTTTAAGCTATAAATATATATGTACCATGTACATGTATGTGTGCATGTATACACACTAACATATATGGATAAACTCTCAAAATAGCCTGATAATGTTGTGTGGATAAGCAGAAATATTTTATAGTTAAAAAAATACGGGAAGAAAGAATTTAAAATACATGCGTATCTTAAAATTCTATTAGTATACGTTCCTTTATGTTTGCAGAAAAATGGAAAAAAAAATATATATGGAACAAAAAAGATCAAAATGTAGCACCGTGTGAGAGATTGAAATGTTAATGGTTACTGACTCCAGCAATTGGCCGTTATCAAAAGCAGCAGGATGCTTTGCTGAGGCCAGGTTTGTGCCACCCACCGCCCAGCCAAAGGGGAGGAGGAGAGCGTTATGTGTGTGCTGATGAAACCCCTGATCAGCATAAGACAGAGGGGGTGAGTACCCAGCACCAGAGGCTACAAGCTGGGATTTGAGCCAGATAAGGAAGAAGGCCGATAAGATGCAGACCCTGCAGAGGCCAGATAGTTCTTTTTGTGAGGCAATGTTCTGTCTTTCACAACTGGCTCACTTACACAGCTGCTTCTATATTTGCAAACGCTGATCGTTCCGAGTCTGTTTCATTCTAATCCGCCCCAAGGGATCTTTAAGCAAGAACCTGAGTTACCCTCGTGTATAGGGCAGGGTCATAACACACTGTATCTTAAATTTCCATAACCGATTATTCTTACACTTTTTTCCTCCTTTTCTTTTCCTGCTACATTCAACCCCTTAGTACCCATGTTTGAGAAAAGTACTAATCCCACCCATGGGTAATATAAATCTCATAAATGATATCTCTCATGGACTTGTGCAGAAAACAAGTATACTGCTGAATATGTAATTCTCAAAGAATTTTGTGAAAGCAAGATAGCTATCACTATAGAAATACTGAAATCCTTTGTGACATTCAGTGGGGACAAAAGGGGCTTATATAAAAGAAAAAGAACAGAGTTTCTTTTGGAGACTTGTAGACCATTGATATGGTTTGAAATGCTCAGTGTGTCAAACTTATTGATCAAAACATCCTAAATAACTATTACATTCTTTGAAAATAACACAAAGACCTTGGTAAAATGTATTGACTGACCTCTTTTACTTTGAAGTCACAGACTGCTTCCTCACCGTGCATTGGCGTGTTATTTATTTCTCCTTGTAAGACGTATTGACAACAAACATTAACTCATCAGGACCAGGCCAGTGATACTGAAGTAGGAATGAAACACAAATCCTTATTCCACGAGCCTGTGGTGTGTGTTTACGTGTATTTATGTATCTATCTGTAACTATGTATTTTCACTTTTGAAATACGTTCTAGCCATACTAACAATGTCTAATTCACTTCATGTGTGCCTCATGCTATACTGTTCTACTCTCAGGTTCTGGCCACAGCTGAGACTCAGCACATCTATTGGTTTCACCAGAGACCTTTGTGATGTTAACAGCTCTTCTTGATTTCTACATAACTACTCTGCTAAGCTGTTAAGAGCAGTCCTCTAGGTTCCCCCTACAGTCACTATAAATAGGCTAAGTCCTCTGAGTTAGTCCCTGACCTGCTGTATGAACACCCAGCTGTGAGTAAGCACCTGGCAGTGGGTTTTGGATTAAGGCATGAGATGAAAAGCACATATAAAAAAAGAGATGAAATACAGAGGAAGGGAGGGAAGGGAGAAGGGGGAAGGAAGGAAAGGGAAGGGGGAAGGAAGGGAGGAAGGAATTCATGCATAGGTTTTCCCCGCCCTGCAAATAGGTTTCTCACTTTCTGTGCAAATTAGTTATGTGCAGTCCATTCTTAGAAACCTGTCTGGAAATTGGTTGGCTTCAGAGGTCTTTGGTGATCTCGATCCCCTCCCACAATCCATGCCTACTTCTCAGCCTCATTTCTGCACTTGCACTGTACTGTGTTGTGCTTATTCCCAGAAACAAGAACAAGGATGTTTGTCCAGGAAAAATGCCACTTTTACCTCCACATGGCCCCCTTCTCCAGCCACAACTTATCCTTTCTCACAAAATTGTTATTACCAATGAACCTTGGTTAGCTGCACAGCCATTCAGCTATTGGCCTCTTATCTTCTGGGATTCTACAAGACTGATCTCCATGCCGTCTCCTTCCAGTGGCTTTATTAAAATTTCCCTGCAAAAATGTATCAATAAAAGTGGCAGCAATATATGTAACTTCTAATTAATGTGATGGCATCACAAGGAGTACTTTAAAGACATCAGGCATTAAAATGCAGACCATGATATCTGCTGAACTTTTTTTCATAGGAATCTAGACATAATGGAGCCATGTCTAGCTTTTAGCACTCTGCAATTATTTCTCCCAAAGTTAAGAAAAAAATATACTCCATTAACTTTTTTAATTTGTTTAAGTTTCTTTTGGCTTAAACAATCACCTGTAGGGCTTTTAGCATTAATTTTTGCACAACAAATCAATACACAAGATTGTTTCAAAGTCACTATGGCATTTTCTGGAGAGTCTAGATTTTTGCTAGAGATTGCCTTGCCCCAGGTAGTCTATTTACTTCTCATCCCAACCTTTATAAATAATCAGTCTCTAGCATCATCACTTTTGTCTAAGTCATTGTTTGTTGGTAGGAGGTTGTTTATATTTGAACTGTGTCCATTAAATACACAGTTTAGACCTCTTTCTATGTCAGAGATTCTTACACAGATTAAACTGCAGCTTGAAAAAATCAGCTGGGTTTGAAACTGAACCTACAGACACATTCTGTGAGATATTTAACTAAATGTTTTGCTTCTTTTCCATGTTAAAATGCAAAAAACCTAACTCCTTTTCTATACTGGTGAAGTGATGAAAGAGATTGTTTTGAAAAACACAGTTAGTAGTGAAATGCCATTTACAGCAAAATACTAAAAGTTGAAATATCTTTTCCCTGTGTTGATCTTCAGTTTATTTCTGAAATTCTGGAATTCTTCTTAAACCTTGTGTATCAATGCTAACCACATCAAAGCTGCAGAGATTTTTTTCTCTTTTTTTTGCCTCTGTCATCTCCTCTCTTCCATGACAGAACAGACTTTCATAAGTAGTACTTTTATAATTATTTTCATTTTTGATAGCTACTCACATTGATAAATGTTACATAGTCAGCACTAAGAGAAGAACATGCTTTTGGTGCACAAAGCAAATGAGAAATTACTTCAGAGTGAGAGACATATGCAACAATAGAATGAATACATTGTCATCTTGTTCTGTAAAAGGTGTGTTTCCATTTCAAAAATAAATCTTAACATATTAAGTCTAAAAAGATATTCTGCTCCTTTGTGACAGTCTGGTGCAGCAAAGGTATTACTGTCTACAATTCACGTCATGTAAGAACCTTTGGATTCTTATGCATATTGAATTAGCAGATATATTTGAAAAATGATGAAGGGAACTCCTTTAAGGGAGGTTATAGGTGTAACATTTGTAAGTTGCAGCTTTTTGAGAGGGCTGTGTTTGATTTTCTGCTATTACTTGTTTAGGTTTCCGCGCAAGCTGTAAGAACTTGGCAGAGAATCAAACCAAGGGTCACATAACAGGAGATATAGATAGATGCTTAAGGAAAAGGAAGAACAACAAAAGCAGAGGTGTTGTTCCCCCTCATATTCTTCCATTTTTCCTCTCATTTTCGCTTAAGAGAATTTCCTGAGCTGGATCTTGTTTTTCACATTTTGTCTCCCACAGTGTTGGGTTTTTTTTGGTTCAGCGTGGCCTTTTGGAGTGTACATAATTTGTTGCATCCACAAGGAATTCTGTGCAAGGAATTCACAGGATCTACTAACTGAAGAAATTATTATAGGGTTTTTTATTTATTTAAATGACACTCTGACTACCTGAAGATTTGTAAATATCTCCTTCTCTGGTATACCAATGTATGGCATTCTGCTGTCTGACATCATGGAGCCATTTCTGAGAAATTTTGCTGCAGAATTAATTGTGTGCTAACTGGTACGGCTCGGTGTCAGTGTTTGTAACTACTGCTCCGGGATGTCTGTTGATTTCAGAATGTACCTTAAATGTATATTTCATATTTTTGTTCAATGTGTGGGGTATATTTCTATTTTAGTTTTTGATCATTCATTGGCTGTGCATTTTTCTTCATTTTTACAGAGAATATTTTAAATCCTCAATATGAACATCAACTGCTACCAAAGTGGTTATATTTTTCCTTCTGGGATGCTCTCACAGCTTTGGCTGGCAGAGCTACTGAGAATACATCCTCCTATGCATTCTGACTCAGAGTAAATTTCCTTACATGTGGCTCAGTAAAGCCTTAATTTAAAAGGCAGTAGAAACCTACCAGTAGAGTGTAGTCAATAAGAAAACCTCAGTTCTCAAACATATTGGAAAAATTATCTTTAGTGATCTTTAGAAGAAGCTGCTAGAGAACCTATTACTACAGACTTCCATTCGGGGGGAGCTTTGATAAGAATTGACATTTTGGGCCAGCACTAAAGATACTGTCATTACTTGTTGACTTAATATTCTCTTGTTATGGGTTAACTTCCATTAAGTGCTTTCTATGCTGTTTTTTTTACCTCATTAAAATAAAAAAATTCCAGGAAGCATCGAGAATTACAGTACAAATTCATAGATTTCTCAATCTGATTGTCTTTGTTTTGCTAAAGCATTTGGTAAAAATCACTGATGTCTTGCTTCCGAAGGACTGAGCTTTCCTGCTGAGAGAAAAAAGTATGTACCAATAATATATGTGATTTCGATACTTTAAGTGCAGGTTTTTATGATTTCAATTTAATGGACTTCATTGACTTCAGTGAAAAACATTCAATGTTAGTTTTCAAGATGCACTTTAATACGTTGAGAAGTTTTAAAGGAATAAATGAACTGTAAAATGTGAATGTCTGTTAGCCTTGGATTATGCTGCTTGATTAAGATGTTAATAACTGCTGGTCATTTTGAGGTAAAAGCAGGATCATCACTTCAGGTGTATAGAAAGTCAAAAAATGGTGCTTAGTTCTCTATCATAAAAAAGGTGTAATACAGAATCTTAATAGATGGTAATTGTGTTTGCCTCTAAAAGGCTTTTATAATTTCCATATTGATTAAAAATATTTATTTTCTTCCTATGCTTTTCTGTTCATTTCTCTTAACTGATATTAACAATTCTATCAACTAATGCTCCTCTGTAACAGTGGCCTTCAACCTCCTTCAGCCCACAGATCCTAGCAGAATTTTGACTGGACCTATAAAAAGTTAAACCAACTGGCAGTTGGATTAATTGATTGTTTTTCTTACTTGTCTTTTACAGACTCCATTTTTGTACTTCATAAGCTCTTAAAGGTCCATGTAGCACTATTTTAAAATATCATTCATATCGTCCATAATCAGCTAAATCAAATAATCCAATTCTGTATCAAAATTTCAGTTTCTCTTTCCATGTCTAGGGATATAGAATGAAATCTAATCCCTTTTGTCACAGTCACAATTTGGAATTTGAGCTTGAATTCACCCTATGCACCTTCTATACATGTACCTCCCATTGCCATCTAGGCTTTGGTATAGTATCGTTCTTGTTTAATTTCCCATAGGATGTAAAGTAATAAAAAGTAGTCTTTGCAAAGAATTGCCTTAACATTAAGTGAGACCCAAAGATGTCTGAAAATAGCTAAAGATCTCGAGACCACATTTTGTAGTGTGTGATACCTTTGGTGATGTATGTCTTGTGTGATTTGACCAGTGCCAAATGTATCCCATGTCTGACAAATTCTTTCAGCATTTCTTTTTTCCCGTTGCCTAATGGCCTCCATAGAGATTGTGTCCAAACTGCCAACCTCACTCAGAAGGAGGGTGTATGAAATGGCCCACTATGAGACAGCTAAATCTGAATGCTTGTTCAGACAAATAAGATTAGCAGCATATAATAGGGACACTGTCTGCTGTGCTTCAGAGGGAAGATCATCAGGACCATCCTGATGTCTAGGGGGCTGGAAACACACTTATGAGAAGACATGATGTTCGTCTGGTCATTTGTCAGGTTCTTACACAAGCAAATCTTTCTTTTATATTTTATAGAAGACAGTATTATACTGTCTTCTATTATATTTTCTATCATTTTACCTAATTCTCCTCTTTCTGTCTTTCCTCTCATTCTCATATTCGCCGCCAAACCATAATTTACCTTCAGAGAAAATAGAAACTGTTTCCTATAAAACTAATAGAATGTTGAATTGTTTGGCAATATTTGGTTTGGAGGCAGTACTTTATTATTTAAAAGAAGGAAGAAAAAAAGAAAATGCAAAACTTAAATAAACTTACAAGAAATATCTTAAACAAGAACACAGGTTTCAGAAGCATAAAGGTGTTATATCCAAAACTGCAAACTGAAAACCCCATATTCATGTGCCATAGATTTTCATTTTCCTAGCTTTCAGGTATAGTCCTTTGGATGAGCAGAAAACAGACATTTGAACAGGTTTCAGTAGTCTGGAAGCATGAGTCCTGGCATTCATTTCACTCTGTCAAAGAAGCTTTCATGTTTTTCAACCAATCTCCATTTTACTATAGAATATCCAAACAATTCTGGGAGCAGTGAAAAGAATTCACATTTGGCATTGTGCAATATACAATACCTGCTCATTGTAGGCCTGTGAACTTTTCAATGAGACAGATGCATGCTGGTTTATATTGTTTTCTGCAGCATGTGGAACACACCACTGGGTCACCAACTGCTGACTTCAGTGTCCTAAGATTGATCTATAAAGGCCTTTTTTATACTCCCTTCTAAAAGATCCCATACATACATTCAAATGAATAAATTAATAAATAAATAAATGTGGAATAATTCCAAGATTCTTTCATAGTGAATGCTTCTACATCTTTTCCCTAAGTGTCCTGGAATATTTACAGCATTTCTTTCAATTAAAACACCCACAATATTATACTGTTTAAAATCTCCTGGATGGCACCGCTCTGAGTAACTCTGTATACCTTACAAAACATGTGGATACCTTACTCCTGGCTCCAGCTTCAACTTTGGTAACAAGATATATAACTACTAGAAGTATAGATATATTTTGGTATCTAAGATTTAATTGTCTCTTTTTAAACAATGGATAAGAAACAGACCCTATTCTGAAGTATTAACTTGGCTTTGGATTGCTGGTGCAATTTCCTGATGTTCTATCACTTAGCTCTATAATACAGTTAATATAACTTATTAATGTTCAAGATTTTGTTTTCAAGACTTTTTTTTCAAGATGTTTTGTAAGATCAGGTAACAGATTATGGTCAGCTTTGCTTAATTAGATGTTTTTAAATTTTTTTAAAATACTAAGGCAAAAGAAAAAAATACACTATGACAAAATGACCAGATTGTTACTCCTACATAATGTTATGACAATTCTATAGGGGGAAATTTTCCTGGGAAGTGTATTTGTCTTTCGCTCTTACAGTTAAATGCATTTGTTGTGCTGGTACGTGCTCAGAAATTCTGCTTTATGTAGCTTCACAGGATCATGAGAGCACAATAGTTTATTAATGTACCATAAGAAACATTCCAATGATGTTTATCAACTGTAACTAAAAGGAATAAAACATGTTTTTTTCTTGTCTACATGATCAATGTGACAAAAGACCAGGTCAGTGGCAACAAGCAGGTATCCATAAGTACCCATGCTGTAATGAGAGTTCTCCCTTATTGCAGCATTGCTGACAAGCTAAACCTCAAGGCAGGAAGGGGGGGGGGGGAAGGAAAAAAAAAGCAATTCTGGTTATTCTAGTATTTTTTTCCATGTCAGACTGTGGAAACCACTGCTCAGCCCAGAGAAAGGACTAAAAACTATTTGTTGTCCTTCCCCACAGAGAGCAAGAGACAGATGAGGAGAGAGAAAAAGAAAACCACAAATCATTCCTCACATTTTTTGGCTGAGTCCTAACACAAATTAAAATGGTGAAGAAAAAAAAAAAAAGAAGACTTCTAACCTCTCCTTTCAGGGATTAAGCAGTGTTCTTCATATGTTGTCTGTTCATCTTTCTTCTAGATTCCCCTCTACACTTGCTAGAAAGATGAAAGTAAAGGAACGATTTGCACTGGTTTAGAGCTCTTGTTGATAACTTTTACTGCCCTTATTTGATCAGGCAGCATGCTCAAAGTTACTGTATATAAACCTTGTGACTTTCTAAACATCAGAACAAGACATAGCAACTGGTAAAACCTGTGGCACTCCATTCTGGAGACTCTTTGCAGCACTTTTGAAGAAATTGACTGCTTTTGTTTCCTTAGATTTGAAATAGATTTCTTGGGTGGTGGAATATAAGTGTAGTATAAAGTCAGGAAAGAGCAATACCAAAGTGAAAATCTCAGCTTTAGAAGCATCTTCAAAATAGATTTGGCTAATAAATGCATCTTTAATTAATGAGCAGTTCAGAGATATCTAAGGTTTTTTTTTTTTCCTTTTTTTCCCACGCTATGTGGTTACAGCAAAATTATTATGAAGTCAACTTCTTCTAGCTTGAGTAATACCATAGGGACTAAATATGATGAAAAGTTTTGGAGGCTGATCCACCTGATATTAGGATATTTATTTTAGGTTGTGTTTTTCATGGGGCACATAAGAACCCTAGTGCCCATTGAAGGCTTTTTCCCTGTTTTTCAGACAAAAGAATTTGTTAGATAACACGTCAATTCTCATCCAAGCATTTTATTTCAGTTGAAATAAAAAAAAAAAAGAGCAAAGAGAGAGAATGTTTACCATTCACTGTTGAACTTCATGTTATCCATTAATGACCATGATCTGCCTAGAGAAATTTATTTGCTTTTATCTCTTTTCTGTTTCTAAATGAGTTTAAGGAAATTATTCCTAACAGTGACTTTTTTAAGATGATTGCCTTTAAGCCTTTATAAACTACAGAAGATATTTATAGAAAAACTCTATTTTAGTGGTTTCTTTTTAAATAAGTTTGTTACTAATAATGGTTTCTTATTGCCTTAGTAATATATTTTCTACCATGTTAAACATGAGGTAATTCAGTGATCAAAGAACACTAAACAAATTCACTACTCCTTTTAAAATAGAAGCATTGGATTCCCAATCACTGAAACTTGTAAAGGATGTGAACTTGAAGAAAAGGCCACAGGTAAAAATAAACCACAAAGAGTATTGTATGTACCAATTCTACAAAATTATTTGCCCCAGAAAATGTTATAGTAACTGCAGTTATACCTTTTCTAGTGTACTGTCTTAATGATAATGCACTTTTTCTTCACCTTTGATTAGAGACATGCTTCTGCCACCACCTGAACAATTTTTTTGCTAACAAGCTGATGTTTTTCTCTTCTGTTTATAGAAAGATCAGAGATATAAATTGTGGATATAATAGAGCTTTGAATCCTATTTCTTCTGGAAAAAAAAAGTATCTGCACAAGGAAATCTTGTTAGTATATTTGTTGTTATAGTCAATTAATGAATGATCACTTTTTTTTTTGATTCTCCATTAATAGATTTTAGAGTATCTGTCTCACTCAGGAAGTACACTTTTACTCCATAATTTTTGTAGGTCTTTGAACTGGACTTCTTCTAATTTATTTTAAAACAATTTGAGCTGATAGCATTTGGACATATATCATGTGGCATTAATCACTTCTTCATTACTGCTGATTTATTGAAGGGAATACGACCATCAGTCCATTTAATTAGAAGTTTACCAAATAAAATGCAAAATTATATGGTGTCCTGGTGAGGGCAGCAAAACATTCAACATACATGCTCTTAATAAGCCAGTTGCTTTCCTATGCAAGCTAATTCTGAAATTGCAAATGTGAGAAATGTATGCCTTTTGATTTAGCAATATAAGCTAGGAAGATGCATTTTTCCATTTTTTTTAATGTCTCTGTTTGTCTAATATTAATGATAAAACATATTATTATTTTGTTTCTTTAAACTTACATCCCAATTCATAATGTGTATGCAGATGAAAACAGATTCAGTATTAATCTCAAAGGACAGTGGAAAATTTGGAAGTAACTTGATTTCCTTCTTACAGCTTGATATACACTATTAAAAAAATATATGATCTATTTTTGCTTATCTCCTACAAAACCACACAATAATTTCTTGATTTAGAATAACTGTTAAAGTAATTCTTTGAAAAATAACTCTGATTTCCTGGAAGGGATAAAATGAGGAAGTGTACTGAAAGTAAATCTCAAGACCTAAATAAGTAAGTAAATAAGCAAATATGTAAGGAGAAATTTACTCATCTTCTCTCCTTTTTAGTGATTCTTCCAATACCTCAAACCATAACTTTTTAGTTTGGGTAGAAACAACTATCCAAAATGGAAGTTCGCTCCCAGTTGACAAATATTTAGTATTATGTAAACCTAAATGAATAGTTGCCTGTTTTTTTTACACTTGAAATGGAAAGAAAATGAACTATATACCCAGACTTTGTAAATGTCTATTCATATTGCTCATATGCACTAAATTTGGCTTCCTTTTTGCCTGATTTCTCTCAAAAACTGTGATACATATGATGAAAAAAATGGCTTACATGATCTGCTTTTCTTAAAAGGAAAAATAATATTATGTTTCATGCTGAGCAATAAGCAAGGAATATTTTTAGAGAAAATATGGGATGCAATTATTGTTAAACATATCTGTTGGGCTTATATTTGTAATTATTTCCAACCTTCAGCCTCAAACTAACCTAGAATATGAATTGCACTTTATGTTTAAAAAAAAATAGTCAAACCTATTTTTTAGTTGTATATTTTGAATTATTTAAAACATTCAGCCTCAAACTAACTTAGAGTATGATTTGCATTTTATGTTTCAAATCTGTCTATAGCTTTGTGTGATGTAAATGTTTTGACTTTTTAGGATGTGTGTTCTGTTTAGGAGGAAAAGGAAATTGTTCAGATTTTTAAAAGTTAAAAAAAAAGAAAAAAAATGTAAGCTTTGGTTTCACAAATACAAAACAGTCAGCAATTTAAAATAATACATGGTTATTCAGTTCTTAAAATGTCACTGTGTAGAGGATTGCTTGAATATCTATTGCAAGGTTACTTCTTTTACCTCTTTTTTAATTTTGTTGCTGTTGTTTATCTAGAATTACAAAAGTTATTATTATATAACATTTCTGAGGATTACTGTTTGTAAGGATGAAGAGGAATAACTGAAATATATGTCTTAAAGATATACAGGTGTAAAGGTGTAAATCTCAATACACTTTGCATTTTTTCAAAGTTATTTTTTAAGTACTACACAACATACTTCTTTAAAAAGTATATTCATATTATTTGAAGAATTAGGATATTAATATTATACCTATATAAGTGATTAAGTAACCTGATATAAACAAGATCAAGTTTTGACTCGTATGGGCCAATCTGCTGTCTTTCAAAATAAGTGGCAGGTAAAATCATGCAGATTAGCTGCTTGGCATCATATTAAAAATAAAAATTGTATTTTTTCTGACTGGTTTCCTAATCATGCAATCATTTACCTGAAATTTCTAGCTGTGGGGCTTTCAGGGAAAAAAAAAAAGAGAGTGAACTTATTAAATCTAACTAAATTTTAATATTAAAAGAAATTACATATTTTAAAATACAAATGAACAACACTAACAACAAAATATTAAGAGATTTCATGAATACAGTCGTATAATCCCCACATAAGGGTAGAGTTCTGTCAAAGAGTATCATTCATCCTCCTGTTCAGACTATTAGTGCTGATGGTTGTACTTGCTCTCTCATAAAACAAAGAGCAAATGGATAGATGGACTTCAGGATAGCCTGAACTAGGTTGTGTGTTACAAACTCTCTGTGGAAAAGAAGACAAAGACTTAGCAGAGGATTTTTTGACGTGGTGCTGCTCTGTGTTCCTCAGTGAAGGGTTTCAGAGAGGTGAGGGAATTAAAGGGATCAAGGTGTGTTAAGAGAAGACAGAAACTTTTTTGTATAGGCCTTATTTGCTTTTTGATTTTCTGCAGTTATAGTCTTCAGACCAAGGAGAATAGTGTGAGGAAACAAAGAAGGAAAAAGAGAAATGGAAAGATAAATTCTGCTAATGAAACCAGAGTTTCTATTTGTGAGAAGTAATAAATCTCATTTCACCTCCCAGTCCTTTCTTAGCTTTTTTTTCCTTATTGAAGTCAGTGTTCAAGACTTCAAGATAGCTTTGTGGATTTGAGGAAGACTGAATGAAAATGAGAAAGTAAAATAAAATTTGTCATTGTGGAATGTGAGGGAAAAAAGAATTTGATTATTTCTATCCAAACTAAAGGAGGGATTGAAAATTATAAAAAGCCATAAAAAGGCCTCTAAAATACTGAAAACAAACAAAATTCCTTCCTTCCTTCCTTCCTTCCTTCCTTCCTTCCTTCCTTCCTTCCTTCCTTCCTTCCTTCCATCCATCCATCCATCCATCCATCCATTATTCTGAAGGGACTCAAGGCAGGCCAAGTTGGGATCATGTTGATAGATTCGTCTTTACCAATAGAAGCAAGAAATATATTTACAGCCATGAGATCTACATGCAGAGCTATCCTGTTACTTCTTCCAGAAAGCAAACCTTTTTTTCAAGACTTGTGGAACTGCCTCAGGCTGGGATTTGTGGATGATATGTACAGTGATAGATGTCAGAAGTCCTAACCCTACAATTCATGCTGGGATTTGACTTTCTCCCTATGTCCCTCTTGACAAGATTAAATTGAGCATGCTCAGCTGGAAAGAACTGGAGCTAAAAACCAGAGCATAGCAATTACTGTTCTGTGGCCTGTGATGGTAACTAACCTTGCTAATGACAATGGCACAGGTTCTTCTTGAGATCTACCTGACAGAATAGATGTCCCAGGAAAACGAAAACATGTGGGTGCTCTAGATAGTTAAGTCGTTTTATTAAAATAATTTGCACATTTCTGTACTTCACAGTCACCAGGTATTATGATATCTATATTTAGGTTTTCATTAGCATCCTTCAGCAAGTAAATATTCCTTCAACTCAGATAATTAATCTCTGCTTGTTTTTGGCCTACCTTCTCACTCTACTTTTTAATAAAAAATACCCAGCTTAATTTTGTCCAAATTGCATACTTTACACTTCAGTACCTTGCTAATAAGAAGAAATGTTTATCTCTCCCCCAGCCTTCCTATATTTGCATTGATGAGTGGTGTTTTACAGATCTTTTGGCTATCATTTACACTGAAAGATAAGGGTTTTAACTTCAAATATAAATTTGTGTATGATCAGCTCCTTGTATTTTCTTAAAATTTAAAAATTTATTTTACTGTACAACTATGTATTGCTATGCATATAAGATAAAGCAAATGTATCCACACAGTAGCATGTAAAAAATATACAGAAGAAAATGTAACTAAACACTTTGAATTGAGAACTGTCTTGGATTACCTTTGGATTTAACAATACAAATATCCTGTCTGAAAATCACGTACAAAGAGTCCAAATTATTCTTGACTGATTATTATTCTGGGTGAATATTTTCACAGAGTCATAAGGGAGAAGAGTGCTAGATCTTATTCCTACAGGAAACAGACATATGCATAGATGTTATGTTACCTAGCAACGTAGGGCCTTGTCTGTTATTTACTGCATTTCTCCCATCTTACTATAGTCAGTGAGGGAAATATGACACACTTTAGGTGTACTGAGTCCTTAATCTCTGGTTCAGCAGGTCAGGAATGAAATGGAAAATGTGTAGTTGTATATTTGGTTCTGGATAAATACTACAAAAGGCTTACCTCCCCGCACATGGCAAGAACCAGTTCCTATTATTAGCTAGTATTTCACAGGAGTCAAAAATGTGTTAAACTCTTTACAGACTACATGAGGAAGAAGAAAACAAAAGTCAAAACAAAAATAATTTTAAACCCTACAATCCCAACTGTTGTAATTAAAGCCAGTAATTTACAAAAAGTTGTACTGAAGTGACAGCATGGAACAGAAGTGTCTTTTTTCAGTCGTACAATACAATGAGTATCATAGGGGATGCACTTGTAAAGAAAGCTATTAATGTTAGAAAACTTGTCAGAGAGTCATAACAGGCACAATTAGGAAAAAATATGCCTACATTTTTCTTTCATAAATACAGGTATGCTTCCATAGCTCTGACATCGCACAGTTTTCTTTCTAAGCAAAGATCAGTCACTAACCTGTAAGAAGAGAGTACAAGAAGGTTAAGATCCAAAATTTTTCATATAAAGCCTTTTTTTATGAACTGGCTAGGGTATGCTTGGTGTAGAATTTCAGGAAATTCTCATTTCTACATTCCCACGTGCCTCTATCTGTGGCTGTCTTCTGCATGTCAGGGTTCTTTTCCCATGCTGAAAAAGAGGATCAATCCCTATGTTATTTTGGGTCTCCCAAGGATACCGATGTGTTTTGGGGGGCTTCCAGAGAATCTTGGAAACTCTCTAATCTTTTACATAGTGGAAAGCTGTCCACAGGCAAAGACTGCAGACTGACTGTACCAGTCATTAGTGGAAAAATCCCAATGATTTTGTGTACACATGGTGTGCCTTTAGGGCCTGAACTGCCACCCATGTGAATCTTCTCTTCAGGACCATTTTTTTTATTGCTGCTGCTGAACAAAGGCTTCTAGAAGGTGGTCTATATGTTCCTCAGATATCCTGTAGGACAGCATACTGATACATGTATATTTTTTGGGTCCTGAGTCAGGCATGTTTAATCAGCAGAAGGGTTAAAACATAATGGCTACACTGGGCTATTTAGGGTCTTTAATCCTCTCAAAGGCACTGTAGTAGGTACAGGTGTTTTTTATGGCATTGTGTACAAGAAGTGCAGCAACGCTTATCTGAAGCTGGAAGTTCAGGATGTGTTTCAAATGCCTGAGAAAATATGGGGCTCACTGAACTCAAGGACTGCCTGAGGAATAAGTCACTACTCAGCCCTGAGAAAGAACAACTAGCATGAAAAGGTCTGCAAACACTTTAATAGGAGAGCAGAGCAGCTTTGTCACACTGGTAGATGATGCTGAACAGCAAGAGAAAATGGGTTATTCACAAAACCAGCAACAGAATTGAACCAGATCAATAGCCAAAACTGGCTACCTACCTCATGAAACCAAAGTATATATTTATTTAAATAACTTCTATTCAGGTTAAAAAGCAAAAATTTTGAAGATTTCTTTTCCCAAAGAAAACAGAGTGCTTTTCTGTATTTGTAATCTTTTATAGTAGTTTAATTCTTGTGTGCGTTTCTATATGCAATTCAAAGCAAAATAATTTTGGAAAGAAAATTTAAACTTTTCATTGAGAAATCTCACACTAGGATTTCAACGTTTAGGAGTCTGATTCTTAAACACCTTTTTATTTCCTCTAAATTAAATACTGCATGGATCAAAATACTTAATTATTTTTGTTGTTAAATTGATGTTTTCTAATTGAAAACTCTCAGGAATTTTATTTCCCAAGTGGAAGTAGTTGTGAGACACTGAGCTTCTGGCTCTGGCAAACTATTTCCAGGGGACTTCTGGAAGCAATGATATCACACTTCTATCACTGCTGCTCTCTGGTGAGTGTAAACCCTAAGTACTCAATAAGCAAATATAATAAAACTGCTGAAAATGGCTAATACCTGCATCAGAGATCTTCACTGCCTTATCTTTTAACATTAATGCCGTCACTATTCCTTTTCTCTCTTTCTTGTTATAACATCTTACCTCCCTCATCAGTGAAAAAAACAAGGAAGATAATTCTGCCAGGTACAGAATGCCTTTGATTCATGTTAAATTGAGGAGAATGAGATCACACAGCAAATCTGAACAGCTGCTGAAGTGACACAGACGTCCTGTGTATTTTGGAGAGTCAAGCATTGATGAAGCTGCAGTTTTACAACTCATTTTCTGACAAGCAAGTTTTCAGATCAGGAGAAACAGTGGTGATAAGATCTTGTTTTGCTCTACCTCTGCAGCTCCACCAATGCCTTCAATCAGGGCACTATATGTGTGTGAAACCTAAAGCCAAGTGACAATGCTTTGGTTCTTCCAAAGTATGTAAGAAATTATATTTATATTTATTTCCTAGTGGTAAAAAGCTTTTATTGACACCTTTGACTCTTTTTTTTTTCTTTTTAATTAGGAGCAGTGTTTTATGTAGCATGTTTCCTTTTTTTAGGTGTTCTGGATTACTGCTGAAAAATTCCTTCTGTAGTACTGTCATACTAATTGGTAGCCCAGGAGGAACTGAAAGAAGCAGCTTAGCAAAAGCAATCAAAATTCCTACAACCCAAGAAATAGAAGGGGAAAGAACCCAAAACAAATGCACTTAAAATCCACAGTGGCAATTAGAGAAGATGGCAATGAAAGGTAAGATTTATGAGTATCTGTATCCCTGTAGTAGGTCTAAATTTTAATCAGCTGTCCTACTATATTTTAATTTTTTTCAGTAAGACACTTTGGCAAATCCTTACTATATTGGAAGGATAGGACCTTTCAGAAGGTCATTTTTTCTCAATTATTTCACAAAAAGACTAATATGTAGAGTGGACAGTTAATTAAAAATAATTGAAAATTACATTTAATTTTCAGGAAACATGAAATTGAAAAGAAAATAAACTCTGGTTATTCTGCGAATTGAGAAGCATAACATTACCCTCAGTTACAGTAATGTGATCAATTCCTACAATATGATGGATTATCGTTCAATATTTCCGATAAAGATCAGCTGATAAACTTTTTAATTGTACAATTTAACTGAGCAACATTTACCAAGTCCTGCAAATAAAATCAATATTCTCTGTGCAGTTAGTTGGTAGAAGTTGGGAGCAGGCGAATCCGTGTTCAGCCCCAGCTAGTGAAGGCAATATTGTGTGGATATTGGCTTCTTACTACTACTGTTACCAATATTGATCTTGGCTAACCACTGCAGTACATGGAAATCAATTCAGCTACATTCCTTGGAGTCACCTAAAACCAGAGCACTCCATTGTTGAATCAAGTCCATTGACTTGAGATAGCTTTATTTGCACTGGAATGTTAACAAGACACAGAGATAACACTTGAATGCTAACACAACACGGAGACAAATAGGGATATTCCCCCTTCCCATGACTCAGAAGCACACACAGAAGGAATCTGGTGGGGCTTTTGCTGGAAATAATAGGATCTGAAGGAAAATAAATCCTTTCCTCTATGTAGTTGCTTTTACACCCTAGAGGCAGGGAGTGTAGGAATATGAGGGTCTACATATGAGCTGATTTAACTGCAGAAGTATCGTCATTTACCTGAACCAGCCCTGGCTGGTTCTGGGTTTGGTGTGACTTGGTGACAGAGATGTGCTATTTAACTTGAGGTGCCTCATACAAAACAGAGGGTATTCTGTAGATGAAGATCTAAAACATCCAGCATGTGAACATCCGATGAGTATGTGTTGCCATGAAGTTAGAGCATGACCACCATACATCCTATCCCTGTTCATTAGCACAGTTTAAATGTTGCTGCTGTTTGTGGGACTTAGCAGTAGTAAGAGTAATGACAGTTAAGGAATCACTGAAAATCATCTGCTTTGGATTGGTTTAGCTCTTAGACAGTCATGCATTTGGTCTGCACGGTCTTCTATATTTTGCTAGTGAATCAAAGTGTCAGTTAAGAAAGTGAGATAGCCCTAAGTCCCTACTCCTGTGCCAGGAGGTAACCCCATATATTTATTTCTAGTAAAGCAATAGAGATCTGCCTTCACTAAAATTTGATGGTGATAGAGTTGATAGATCTCCCTATTGAAAATACATTATTTTGGACAATTAGGGTTTAATCTAAGGTAGAGTTGAGGGACTATTATTTATGCTTTTTTATTTTATAAACCACATATTTGTATCACATTTTTCGTTATTGTGAATTTGCATACATCAGATGCTTGAATATACATATGTATATATAAATACATAGATAAATACAAATGTATACATTGATGTATTTAGCTATATATATGCATATACAAAAGACAATCTGGTGAGTTGCTGTGTGGCCTACTAACAAACGTTTGGCTGCTTTGTTCCTCAGATAACAGTTTCTTTCGTTCTGCTGTGCCAAGATCCTTCCTTCTTTCACTAATCCACCTTTATCTGTGTCTTAAATCCAACAGGACGAAGAGAATATTGCACTGGAAATAATGCAGACTACAGAATTAAACCACCAGAAAAAAAGAAAACTCAACCCTCTTGGAAAAAAACAGCCTTCCTGGATAAATGTCTTTTTGTTGGTTTTGTTGTTTTGGGGTTTTTTTCCCATTTTTCCACTTTAGTGGCTGTTAAATATTTTTAGAGCACATCCTTTACTTGGTGTAGCAAATTTGATTAATAATTTTGCAATGGGACATTTAATCTTTCAGAGCTCAAAACCACAACTGCCTTCTTCGACAGTGTGCATAAAAGATGCCAAAGCACCTCTGATTTCTTAGGGTGACTTTCGCTGCAGCTTAAAGCAAGGTCACTTTCTAAACAGAATCTTATTAAACCAGTCTGCTGGTACAAATCTTTGTTTTAACACTAGTTCTTTCAGGCTGAATACATTCTTCCACTCTTCTGTTCTAGCTCAGTGAATTTCTCTTTTTAGGGTCTTTGGGTTAGGTCATGACTATCAAGCCACATCCATCCCCTGAGTCTTAAAGGAATTTGCTGTTTTCCTGATCTGGGCCAGTTTGTGCCTCTTACTCTGTCGTGGGACATTCACTGCCATTAAAGGGAGTGGGATCTCCTGGTACCAAAATTGTCCTCTGAGTAAGGATCAAGTCTACAAGATGTCACTGGGCTGCAAAATGTTAAACAAAACTTCAAGTCATTTTAATTTCTGTCTTGATACCATTGAAATGTGTTATTCTGCTTGTTTCTTGCAAGTGATAAACCATAATAAACTTGTTTATTGATAACTGCCAAATTATTTTGATTGTATCTGATGGGATAATGGTGTTTAGCTTTCTTACTTGCATACTTATTTTAACCAGAGACATCAAAGTTATATCACATCTGTTATCAAACTGAGAGGAATACAGACTTTCTTCTATGCAGATAAACAGGATTCTTATCCTGCTAGAAAGTATATTTTGTTGCTAATTACATATGTATTATTCCCAGGCAATATTGTTACTAAGAAGTCATTTGAAAATACTTTCCTTTTACACATTTTAGTCTTTAAAAAAGAACTACATAAATTGTCCAAGACAGTGAATACAGTGGATTTATATCTGCGAAAAAAAATTAGCATCTAGTTCTTTCAAGTATTATCCCTCTAGTCAATCTTATTCTTGATCTAAAGACTCTGCTGCCTAAGCTATATCTCAGTTTCTTTACATATGAGTGAGCAACACAATGTTTCATGTATTTGAAATCTTATTAGATTAATATTACTGTCCCAAAGCATATTATTTTTTATATTGCTGTTGTTTTGGTTTTCCTTCCCTCCTTCCCTTCTTTCCTCCTTCCTCCTCTATCTTCTCTCCTCGCTGGTTTTCTCTAGCTTTCACACACCTACTCACTTTCTCTCCTTAACAGACAGAAGGTCACAGGAAGAGGAAAAGTGAAAAACAAAGCTCCCACACAGTCAAAATCTGTCCTCTGTGATTTGATTTTTTGTTTATTTTTCATATTCATTTTTGGTTCATTTTTTATACTATCAACATTGTTTAGCAATCCTTTATGACAAATGCTTAAGAAGAAAGTGAAGATTTTGCAGTATTTTGCATCTTGGATTCAACTTGTTTATCTTTGGATCATAGGAGAAAGTACATGTCTAAGTGATATAATTATCTTAACATCTGAAACACAAAAAGAAAACAATGTAGGCCAACAGCAGGTTCTTAAATACAGTAACAAATTTTCAATAAGCAAATAAAAGTAGCAATTTATGAAACAAATACATAGAGGTCACACCCTGTTGTGCATTTCTGTCAGAAAAGTGCTGCTTTATCAATTATTCTGGCTTTAATTTTCAAACTCCTGCCTGAACTGAAGATGGCATCACCATGCTAAAAATGTCTTACAGGCCTTTCTTCACAGTTCAAAAATTCTAAGAAAAAACGGCCAAAACCCCCAAAACTTCATATAGCTTGGTATTGGCATTGCAAAGTACTGAACATCTTTGTTTTCCCAAGAATTCTCTGGGAATTGTGAATACTTTATGTCTTTAGGGATTAGCTTTCATATTAATCATGTTACAAAACCAACCCCACTCAACCCAAAAGAAAACCTCAGACCAAACCCAGAAACAAACACTAAAAATCCAAACAAGGACGTTTAAAGACTTGGAAACAGTTGCAAGAAACGACAATGTTGTTTGGGGGGTTGTTTTTACTGCTTACAAAACCTACATTTGTAAAAGATATTTGGAATATAAAATCTGTTGTTGCAAATGTTTATAGGTACTCAATGGATAGATAAAATTACCAGGTTTAGACTTTCATCAGTAGCACATCTATGCTGGTTTTGTTATCAAGAGAGCTTATTCAGAGAGTTCCTAAGGCTACCTAAGTGCTCTGCAAATAAAATAAATATTAGTGCCCTGAACTACATGCAACGATCAAAATCACTCTTTAAATGTCAGTGAAATAAACATCACATATTTTCTCCCGATTTAATGACTAGGGCTGCCAGCATGTATGAGTAAAATATATAAATTCTTAGCTCTTTTTCAAGTCTCTGACTTCCAGGTAAAATTGTATATTTGTTCTTTGGTTTCATTCTAACATATGCAAGTGTCAAATCTTGGAGTAAGGGCACATGACAATAGAAAAATTTCATTTTAGTGGTCTGCTGTCTTGAAAATTCACATGAGTGTTGGAGGTAACTATAGCTATGGTGATGTGGCTGAGCTTGGGTGATGGGTCCCTGGGAATTCACAAGGCTTAATAAGACCGAGTGCAAGGTGTTGCATCTGGGTTGGGGGCAATCCCTGGTTTCAACACAGCTGGGGATGAACAGATGGAGATCAGTCCTGCTGAGAAGGACTTGGGGCTGTAGATGAGAGGCCAGACATGAAACATCAATTTCACTCACTGCCCAGAAAGCCAAACGTCCTGGGCTCCATCCAAAGCAGCGTGGCCAGCAGGGCCAGGAAGGGGATTCTGCCCCTCTGCTCTGCTCTGCTCTGCTCTGCTCTGCTCTGCTGAGACCCCAGCTGCAGTGCTGCATCCAGCTCTGGGGTCCCCAACATAAGAAAAAAAAACCCTCTTATGAGAAGATTTTTAAAAATATTGGGTTATTCAATCTGGAGAAGAGAAGGCTCTAGGGTGACCTTATTGTGGCCTCTCAGTACATAGAGAGGGCTGACAAGAAATCTGGAGATGGACCTCTTAGAAGGACATGTAGTGATAGGATATTACAAGGGGTAATGACTTTCAGCTGAAGGAGGGTAGATTTAGATTAGGTATTAGTAAGAAATTCTTTACTGAGGGGGTGGTAAAGCATTGAAACAGGTTGCCCAGAGAAGCTGTGGATGACTGGAAATGTTCAAGGCCAGGTTGGATGAGGCCCTTGAGCAATCCGGTCAAATGAAAGATGTCCCTGTCCATTGCAGGGGTGTTGGAAGCAGGTGATCTTTAAGGTCTCTTCCAACCCAAACCTTCCTGTAATTCTATGATCTAACATGGTTTTGTAATAAATCCTAATTTTCAGGGCTTTCACACCTTTATCAAACTTAAACTGTTAGTCTATTATTTTTGTCAATAAGTTGGACTGGATATGTGGAAAATAAATGCACACTATAAAAAAAGAAGTAAAGAATTTCTAGTCTGCTGAAGAAAAATTTGAAACATGTCCAGGAGGTCTTCTTGAGCAATGTTTTGCCTTTTAGCTTCGTTGTAAAACCTTGAGAGCTTCTAAGCCATAACAAAATCCCATTATATCTACTGAGCTAGGTGGTAACAGCTAAATTATAATTTTGTGTTACATGCAGACTGGACAGAGAGAGCATAAAAAACAATGTACTATATTGGATAAATTCTCCATCAAATTGTATATCCTTTTCCTCACAGTGACCAATATTAATTAAGGTGTTTTTTTGCAGCACGAGGGAGGTGTAGATGACAGCTTAAAGAAACAGTTGGAAGAGTGGTCTATTTTTCGTTCCCTGTCCTTGTGTGATTTTTCGTTGCTGCTGCTGCTTAAGCGGATTACACATTGGATGTTTCCACACAAATTTGCTAAAAGGTTGGCATTTTAGTGCTTTATCTATTTATTAATCATTTTTTAATTAAGAAAAAGGACACATTGATCTCATAAACAGTAGCTGGAATCTCCTAGCAACGGCAATGTCATTAAGATGTAATTTTTTTTTTTAAATCATTACTCTTTTAAATATCCTTGACTCTACAGAGTGCCTGAATTTAAATACTGCTTTGTCACAAGATTGAGACCTTAAAAAATATTGATCTCTTTGATGTCAACAAGATTATGCTGACTTATAAAATAGATAATACTTTAAATGTTTGTAATAAACAGTGCACGGAAGAAAATAATCTTAAAGAATTGCAGAAAATCATAAATTCAATGAGTTTTGTAATAATTAGACAAATTGCTTCCCAAGCATAATTTTAATGAATCAAGATTCAGAACAATAAAGCTACTGATACACATAATATAATCTATAAAATCCAACTTTTATGACAGTCATCAGCATAGCACTCTTTCGTTTCACCCTTCATTTGTGTCTGATATTTTGGTAGAGCTGTAAAAGGGAAAATAAGTGAAAAGCCCTCTGCAATACAGAAAGGTAAGAAATAACAAACACTGTAACATTCCTTTTGTATATTTATCCTTTCAAAGGAAATTTTGAAGATACAGCATAATGACTTCTGTTTATTCTACTTCAAAATATAACTTCCTATTTTTATATTGAATAACTTACTGCACCTAAATGATAATTTTCTGTTCAACTCTTCTTGCAGTACAAAAATAAGCAAAAATATTTCAACATTCTCTCTGCTCAAAAATGACTGAAAAGAACCAGACTTTTTAAAAAAATTAAAGTGTGTCTATATTTTTTCAATAAAATATTATTTTTATAAATATTCTCTTGATGTCAGTTAATCTCTTGAATGACATTAGCCACTAGATATAGTCATTTGAAAGGAAGCTAGTTTTAGTGTAAACTGATGTAAACAGTTAAAGATCTTTGAAATAAAGTGTCACAAATTATGCTTTCCCAACAAAATTTATTCTACTTCTTTTGAACATATTTTAGTACAATCTGAAAGGTTAATTTCTCTCCACTGACTGTAAAGATGCCTAGGTGGGTACCTCAGACTGAATGTTAAAAGCTAAAGCTATCACCAGGCTGCTGAAGTGTTCCATCATATATTTAGTTCAGCTTCACTTTTAAAAGCTAAGTTTAAAAACAGAAAAATATTTTATTTAAATTGTTTTAATAAGTAATTAAACCAAAGATATTTTGCAATCTCTCCCCACTTTCCTTCTGAAAAAAGGGGGTAGAAACTATAGTAATTAAGAAAAAAAAAAGGTTTAATCCAAACTTCATTTTTTTTAATATACTGGCAGTGACCTAAAAAGAAATAAACCAATTGCTCAGAGAAATGTATCTCTACCCTTTAATCTCTTTAGATTTTCAGAAATCCACCAAAAGAAGGAGCTATTACTCTGAGTCCTCAGACAAAAAGCCTTATATTTTCATCTCTTCTCTTTTTCACTTTGTATTGGTTTTGCTTTACCTTTAGTTGACCTTCCATGGTTAGAATGAAAGTACACAAGTTATTGAGGCAGTCCTCAATAACTTGAACTTTCATGATGAGTGTCGTGGGGAAGGAAAATGAAGAAGAGTGTCAGGGAGAAGTGAGCTGGGTCTTTCAGCACCAACCCCGTGTGACCTCCTACAGGTATTTCCCAATTGTGGCCCTGGTGTCCTTTGTCATGCTGTTCCACATCCATAGAGAGGGCAGTGCTACTATATTTTAGTGATGCTACTCACAGCCAGGAGCTATAAAAATAAAAAATTGCAGTGATTCTATGGTTGGAGGGCTATGTTTGGGTTGTGGGATATCTGTGCTGCCTTCGCAGAAGGGTTAGGCCACTTAATTTTGCTTGGAATTAATATACCTTTGTAAAGGTTCCTCAGATGTCTGGTGGCATGAGCTGCCTGCGTGTGCCGCAGAGCAGGTTTATGGTGCCTGCTGACTTGACCAAGGCTCACTGATGTGGTTCTGCAGTGCAAACGCTGCACCCTGTACACCAAACCAATTATCTGTTTGTGAGCCAAGCACATGAATTGCAGCTCACTTGTATCCTACAGGACCATATAATACATAGCCTACAGCTTATCTCTTTTTTTCTTCCCCAGTTATAAATACTGAAACTTTAGAATGTAAATAAATATTCATTTGAATGAAGGTAAAACAGCAAAATTGAACATAATTTGCATCATGTGGTAAAACAGTAAAATTGAACATTATTTGCATCATGTGGTAAATTATCCTGATTTTCCTTAGCCTCTCCAGAGAAATCCTTGTCTGTCTCAGTTCGCAAAGAACTTCCATTCAAAGTAAAGAGTACAGGCCCACTTTATAAACAGTGGCTCAATTCTTACTGCAAGTATTGCAAACAAACCTGAAGTAAGCTATTTTAAAGTAACTTCTGCAGAAGTTAAGACAAATTTAAGGATTTTAAATATCATTGTAGCTTATGAAGTGAGTATTTATGTTGCTTAAATAAAAGTCTTGCTGATCAAGCAGTAGTCTATTGCGCCCATAAAGTTGAAAAAGATTGAAGAGAACATATTTGGTATTTGTTTGCCTGGAATCTGAACATAAACATAACTATTTGTGAGATACTACGTTTTGTGATATCACCAATGGCATAACCAGCAACAAAGTCTGAGCACCTGGGCACAGGCACATAAACTCTACATTTAAATGTAATCTGTAAGTGCAAGAGGCAAAAAAAGACTTCCGTGATGTAACTGCACAAACAAGGTACAATAAAATTCATATATAACTCATAAACTGCAGAATATGAATAGTAGTTGTATTACAGGCAGGAAACACACCTGAGAAAATGAACAAGTTCTGCTTCTGGAAATAAAATAATCTGTTCTGGGAACAGATTAGATTAATTCTTTCTTTTGGGGAGGTTGCTGGGATCAAAAAATTACCATGGACACATGAAAAAAAAGAAAGATAGATGATTTTTGACTTTGGCCCCATCTCATCCCTTCAAAGAGATCTCGAAACTGATCTTAAACCTTGAGGGCAGCCATCCGTTCTGACCACATGGCATCAGCTCTGTGGTATTGAATATACACTTAATGTAGGAGACAGTTATTAGGAACTGTTTGAATATACAGTAATTATAACTAATAATGTATGAGAACTTAACACTGGAAAATGTGTGTTGTTAATGAATGCCAGTCTAGTAAAACACCACTTTGATATTTGCCTCATTTCTCTTTTATATACTCCCAATCACCATCACATCTAAATCCCCAGTATGTATGTACATTAATATCCATAGATACACTCATACACTCAGTTGCAAGAGTCTCATGTAAAATTACATTTTAGATTCCGTGTATTTTACACAATAGCTTAAAGATATTAAAGTCCAGATCCATTCAAGCTAGGCTTTTCTGGGGGCTAAATCCTGGACCTCGTTATGTATTCATCCCCTTTAGGTATATAGATCATTCCTTGACCACCTCAGCAGCAATGCTGATTTGATCCTCTCATTAACTCAGGAGGGACAGAACTGTTTGTGGACTGCAATATGAACTGAATCAATAGAAATGATCATGGTTAAATAAAAAGACCCAAGAAGTTAAAATTAGTGTCTGAAGGTTAGTGAAGGCAGTAAGGGATATCTCAGATCAGCTTTGCCCATGGAGAAAAAAAATAACCAACTACATCCCAAGACACCACTGCAATACTCTAGCTTTACATCAGAGTAATACATTTGAAATCATTTGGGATGCTGTGATGTAAAATCGAGCAGTACAATGATTAATCGGGTCACCAGCCTCTTCTCCCTTATGTCTCTAAAACGTTATTTAATTAAGACTAAAATGTCATGAGGGATTGGTCCCAGGGTATGGTTTCTAGGTATTGCATAAATAGGAAGAAGGTATTATTCTATTGTTAATACTGTTTCATCTACTCAGTCTTTTTCCAGTCTGCTGATGCACAGCAATTCTCCTTTTAATATGTCGACACCCCTGCATACTGACTTAATAGATAGTTTCAGAAAAGTTTTCAGAAATTTTCTATCAGAAAATTCCAATTCAAATTAATCAAAAGAAAGGACAAATAATTTTAACAAAATATGATTAAGGAAAGCCATGAAATATATAAAAAAAAAAAATTTGACTTCTGATTTTCTATTTCAAAACATGCTTTTTTATATTGGAAAAACACAGCAGATTAAAAAAAAACCAACAAATAAGACCCCACCAGAAGAAAACTTCTCATATTTTAATCAACTCAAATGTTTTGTTTCAGGTTTCTGATTTTAACCACACTGAAAAGTATTAATTTGCTTTGCATCTTTACCTGGTTGGTTGCTTTTTTTTTTTTAAATTTTGTTTTATGACAGAATAAAGGAACTAATGAACTTCCTGAAAACAAAACCACTTCTTCAGAGTTCTCTGATTAAACAGGGTTTCTTATTCTTTTCCAAGATGTTTTTTAGACAAGAGGGAGTTTGTGTTTCACATGCATTAGCATTTGGATCTGAAATCCCTGTTTTTGAAGTCTGAAGTTTAAGTCAGGAAAATTCTGAGGACTGAAAACATTCTGTTTCCCAAGTAAAATAATTCCATTACAAGAAATTAAGATATGAACTAATAAGAAAACCAAGGCTTGGTATTACTCTCACACCACATAACTACATTAGGCCTCCAGAAAGAAAATGACTGGCACATGAAACCCTTGATGCATAAAATCAAGTCTGAGAGGAGAAGGAGGCAGGAAGCCTTTTGTTTAGTTTTGTTTTGTTTTGTTTAGTTTTGGGTCTTGAACAGATTTTTTCTCTAAATCAGTAGTACTGCATCTCTGAAATACTGGGGTGGAAGTCAGGGCTGAGCCTTCTGAGACTTGGGTCTATTTCTAGTGCTATCAACGGCTTGACATGTGACCTTCCCAAGGTCAGTTCTTCTGTTTTCCAATCTGTTGAGCAAATAAAATTATATTGTATTCTGCTGTAAAAGCCTGTGAGATGGGTTGGCAAAAAGAGGAAGAAGTATATATTACTCTTACATAAGATTTCACTTTTTGCACTGTACCTGTGAGCAATGATGATAATTACTTCAGTCACCGTCTTTGTTCATCACAGATTTTGAAGCACCTTTGGGCATTATAATACCTTCCACTTCCTCAAACTAGGAAATTGAGTCATGGGAAAGAGAAATGAGTTGCCCGGAGTCGTGTCAGCAAACTATTGGTGGAGGCAGATCTTTGCCTCAGTTCTGCATTCTGAGAAGCATTTCCCTCTTTATTATTAAACAATGGAAATAAGTTCTAGTTAGAGAGAGCAGAAACATAAACTCACATCTACTTTTGTCCATTTATATGGTCCTTATGTTGCTCTGAGACTGTGCTATGAAAATGGATAAGGAAATAATTAATTATTGAAAACACATTATAGATCTATTATTCAAGCTGATGTGATTCAGTGGGATTACTTGTGTAAGCAATAGATTGAAAGTTTGGATGCTTTTTTTTCTGCAGGTTTTTTTTTTTTTTGAGAAAGATACTTTTTAATGCCTTGTGTATTTCTAAATGACACGGATTTTTGTCTCATGTCTCATCATTAAAGTTTTTATAAAACGATGCAAGTAATTTTTAACTAACTTTACATTTTATGAATGAATGTTACTAAACTGCCTCAGTCATCTGAATATGCTGCAGAGTGACCAGCTGTTTCAACCTTTTGCTTGTGTTCAGTCACACATGGGACCTGCCTAGGGAAAGAATGAAATAAGCAAGCAATCAAAACTACAAAAAGGTCACATTAGCGAAAGTGCAGTACTATATTGTGTATTGATCACACTACATGGGAGTCATGTCTTACAGGATGTTGAGAATTGTAACAAGGTACTTAAAATGATAGTGTTGGAATCTTAAAAAAATTTTCTGAGGTTAGACTATGGTGCAAATGTTATCATTCCTTATTAAAGGCAGCAAAGTTATACTAGTACATTTCTGGTTATAGCTGACTAAAAGAACAAATATTTCTCACAGCTCCAGTTAATTTCATTGTTATGCTTTCTCCAGCCTAAATTTATGTCTTTTATCACAAAGGAAAAATACAATTCTGTGTACCTCAGTGCTGCAGTGCTGAATGCTGCAATGCCAAACTTAGGAAACCGAAGCCTGACTGAAATCCTGGTGCCCAAGTCAGGCAACCAACCATCTCATGTATTGCTCTGGGAAAGGCAGAAACTAAACCTTCATGTCAGGTCTGAGAGCATGGAAGATGCAGCTGGGAGGACATTTCAAGTAAAATGCTGCAGTGAAATCTCAGTTCATGCTCTGGGGTCAGGGCTGCAGCAAAACCATCTCTCTCCATCTGGGCTCCTCGACTTGGAATTCTCCACTGAAAACAGACAACCCACTTCTGTTGTGTCAAACATTTAAAGTGACTGTGTGTGTGAGTCTGTGTGTATGTGTGAGTGAGTTTTGAGATGAGAGAAATAAAAGGAGGTGGGTGACTCAGCTCAGCTCCCTATCTCTCTCCTTCTAACCAACAGCACAGTGGGCAGAATATACTTTCCCAGTGAAGACACAGGGTCAATTCTCTGCTAAGTTGGAAGGAGATTAATTCTTTCCCTATAGAAACCCTTACATTTGAACAAAAGACCACTCCAGAAGACTATAGGCTGCAGGGAAATAAAGAGAAAAAGAAAAAAAAAAAAAGGGAACAGGGAAAGAAAGATAAAACGCAAATGTCTGTCTGAATTCACTCCTTTACCAAATACCTATTCTGGATACTCTCACCACTGAGTACAATAGCTGTGAGGCATGGTCCTGTCCTAAGAACTGCTCAGGTGCTTTAGTGATTTTAATGCAAGCAATCATAGTAGAATCTGGGTCAGAAACTCAGATCAATATATAAAGTTTAAATAAGAAATTCTGGTCAGGACCTTGGCCTGGCCTACTCGCTTAATAGTCCTCTTGCTTCCGCATCATCAGGATTTCAAAGTGAAATGACTACATGGGTTTTATGGCACACTACACACAAGATAGATGCAAAATCTGTCTATCTTTCTGAGTCTTATTCCCTTTTCTGACACCTAATATTTTGAACCTCTTAGAATTAACCCTGTGACCTATTTGGCCGATGTTTCCAATGCAAAATTACCTCAAGGTCTGATCAAAATGTATACTGGAGAAGAATGTCAATGGCTTTTGCTACCTGCTCTGTTGTCTAAACCTCTGGCATGTGGAGCCAGTCAGGTCAAGCTCAGTCTCACATGAAAACACAATGCAAGTAAGTCCTCCCAAGGCTGTGCCCACCCTGGTGAGTGCTGCAACTCATGCTCCCCTACTGTCTTCCTATGGTTCAAGGGATCTCAGAATTATTTTTCTTGTAAAGTAGAACAGCTGCACCAAGAGGGTTGGTAGCCCGGTGGTTGAGGGTATGAGCCAAGAAAGAAGAACATGTGGGCTGGCTCTTACACTGCAAAAGATAGAGAATTTTTTATTTTCTCATCATGAGCCATTCTCCTACTCACTAGATAGAAGTAGGCAAACCACTTCTCTAACTTTCTTTTCTTTATTTTTTTTTAGTCATCATCATCCGCCACTGCATCATTTTGCAAAGCTCCGTCTGGTGAACATATCGTAGGGAGACTTGGAACAGGCTCACATGCTATTACCCTTAGCAAAATGAAAAATAAAGAAGAAAATTATCTAGTTTTGGAAACCTTGTTGGATCTAATTGCAGTTTATATAGAAATCCAGTAACTATGTGAAAACTGGCCTGTGAAATATATTGAGATAGAAAATTCTGTGAGGAAATCCTGATATCAGCTTAAACTCTTCTACCCTTAGTTAGAACTTGTTTATCTGAACTGGTTTATAGTCATTGTATACACCAAGAAGCATAGCTTCTGCAGGAGTTGCCTTAACATATGGAGGCATCTATATTAACTACCAGTCTGAGTCAAATTCTCTAGTCAAAGCCTGAACAAAGCCATAATTTCAAATTAAATTATGATCCCATGACTCTTTTATTTGCTGGTCTATCATTATTTGCAGTGCACATACACAGATGTTTACAAGCCTATGTATATATGAATATGTTTGTATGTATCCATACACAACACCATGTCTACATTATAGGACGTCTTTATAGCTTCATAAAAAAAATGAAGCCAATTTTACAGTACGTAGCACAAACACAAAAATCAAGATATTTACCGTAATAATTGTTTTCTTCTCTAGAACCTTTGCAGATGGTCTGAGTTCTGCTCTGCAAGTTCTACAATGTTAGATGAAGCAACTAGCTTTTTAACATGTTCCAATGTAGCACAAATATACCCTTACCCAGTGTTACTTACATAGCCATAGCAACAGGGAGATGGGGGATTACTAATTGGGAAAATGAAGATGTATCCCACTACCTTTTCCAAGTTCAAGTAATTTTCCATATTATGCGTAAAACCATTTCTATTCAAAATGGCTTCATTTGGGTTGTATGTGGTTAAATATGGCCTCTACTTTCATAGGAAAGGATAAGTAGGAAGCTCATTGTTTTGGGCTCCTAGTATTTGCAGACACAAATACAAGGCAAAGGATAACAGGTAAGTCAAGGACAATAGACTTGTGTGCTCTTTCCCCTATCTGATCTTCTGGATAATTTAGAGGGGATTATGTGAGTTTTGTTTATTCGCCCTGTGTCTGGATTGTAAACAGGAACACACATGCTGAATTTTAAAGACCCAGATTAATTGGCACTTCAGTGTTGTATGATCTCTCACTTTACCACACTCTCTAAGTGACAGAGTAAAACATTCCAACTCCCAATCTACCTGATCCTGGAGTAGGCATTTCCCTAAAACTCTTAGAGGCCGACCTCTTATCCTAAGATACATGTTTCCAAATTTAACTCAATAAGAAAAAAAAAACTTATAAATTTAGGATTATGGTACTGAGTAATGATAGTTAAATTTTCTGGACCTTTCTGTTTAGCTCGACTCACAGAATAAAAGACTTCAGATACCAAATCTAAAATGGATTTTCTTCCTCTCTGAGTTGTCTCCTAGATGTTAACTTTTGCATGGCAGATGCTCTCTCAATACATATATTGTAAATATAAGACATCAATCTCCAAAATATACAGATGAAAACACAATGGCTTCTGTAAATAAATACTCCTTTAGAAGTTACATAACATCCATAAACACTCTTACTTCTTCTGGCATATTTTTTACTTCTTTGGTTTTTTACCATTTTGACATTCCAGGTCCCCAGACAGCTTCCACCTGTTCCCACCTCTCAGCAGATCCTTTGTAAGAAGCAGGCAATTTGTCCTTCATGCTTTGACAACAGGTCATTGTCTCCTTCCACTTATTCACTCTGTACTTATTTATTTAATATCTTGTTAATGTTCAGGTTCTCTGGTTGCATTTTGATTGTTTTTATGGTGCCTGAGCAATTTTAATAGCACAAAGGTAAGGATGCTTGGAAACTATTCTAAGGCAGGAGGAGAACAAGTCCTCCTGCCCCACATCCCAGGGAGTCTTCACCAGGCTCCTGAATTTTAGTCTTTCCCCTGCAAAGACTTTATTCACAGTGATCTTGTCACTGCTGCTGACACCCAGTAAATGTGTCCTTGACCCCACCCTGACCTTTGTCCCTTCCTCTGACTGCCCTGCCTCCCCTCTGTGCAGTGTCCTGGGGCTTTCTTGCCTCCAGTTCCCCTTGCACTTTTAGGCTGCAATTTTTGACCCACAGAAGGTTTCCAGACAGCCTTGCACCCCCCACCCTTCCAACCTGAGATCTCTGAGAGACAAAGTCAAAGAAACCATCAGAGGAAATGAATTAATGTGCCCCAATGTGGCACCAAGTTTCCTTCCCTCTTTTTCTTTTCCTAATGAAACCACTGATATATTTCTTGCGGTGCTTTCTGTCTCAGTGGCATTTTATCTCTTCTAGCCCATTTGTAATTTATTGGGTAAGCTTTTTCAGGGCCAGGATTTCTCTCTTTCTGTCGGTTTTGTTTCTTACTCCTGCCCCATTTCCTACCTACTTTGCCCCTCCCTCCCTAATCCCTGCTCACCGGAACAAACCAAAAGACCAAATATTCGTCCTGGGGACTTGAAATGGCCACAGTAACTGTTGTAACTTGTCTGTGGTCTAATTACATTAATTTGATAAGATCATCATCGGCAGGATGTCTAATTTATTTGCAAGCAGTAGCCAGGGAGAAGCTTTGACCAAATTAACATGCCGCCGGGACCAGGGGGTGCAGGCTCCATATGGCTCTCTGGATTTTACTATAAATAACCCTCCTCCAGCCCACTCCCGCGGCTACATCCCCCCCTACCAGTATGCCGCAAAGTTCACCAGCGGCGCCGGACGCGAGAGGCACAGCCCCGGGCTGCAGGAGGCACTAGGAGGCTGGGCTGTCTCTCCCTCCTTCTCCCCTCTTCCCCCTCCTCCACCTCTCCTCCTTCTCCCCCTCCTCCTCCTCTTCTTCCTCCTCCTATTCTTCCTCCTCCTCCTTCTCCTCCTCCTCCTCAGAGTGGTTTCACAGGGCAGGGGAAACGCGGGTTTCCACTTGCACCACCAGAGGTGCAACTGGTTCTTCGCTCGTAGGCATCTGAAACACGTCCAAATGATGCAGAAACTTTTGTATGCTTGGCTCCTGTCTTTAAGGCCAGGCACCGATTTTTCCGCTGTGTTGTCTCTTTTGTNGGAGGCGGGGGGGAGAAGGAGGAGGTCGAGGGAAGCAGGCGTTTTTATTTCCACGGAGAGTACATATGGAGCATCCCTAGAGAAATATCTATGCGTGGACATACACGCATCTCCAGGTTTTTATACGGAGATAAGAATAACTGTCAATTTCTTACCCTCCCCTCCCCTCCTTAAGGGAGACACTATACTCCGTGGGAACAGGTAGCGTGAACTGCTAACAGTGCAGCAATCCCCTCCCCCCTACATACCCTCTTCTCTGTGATCATTTAAATTATGAAAAATAGAGAGTGCATTAATCCACAGTTCGACATTGCATAGAGAGCACCAGCAAGAGACAAAATCCAGCATGAAACACCGTAGATTGCAGGGGAGGAAGAAACGCATTTAAAGCAACGATAAAAATGGCGTGCAGAATAATTACCTCAAATTGCTATTCGCTTGACACCCTGACACTAATTCTGTTGAAGCCATTGGGAAATACAATAAGGCAAACGCACCTTCCTCTCCTTCTTGTGCAGGTGTGAGTGTGTGTGAATGGGGGCAATAAAGAACCGCTCGGGAGGAGGGGAATGCTAAACTTTCCATCTTAAAATAAAAGAAATAAATTAAATAATCCATTTAGGAGAACGCATCTAAATAGATCGACAGCTTTTAATGCCAACGTTTCTAACGCTTGCCCTGTACGTGGATTGATTTTTTTTTCTTCTCCAGCATTCCCTCAGCAGATGGATTTTTGCCACTGCAGCTCAGCAGAGGGTGTCAGATCTTTCAGTGTGCACCAGGTTGAAACGAGCAGAGCCTCTTAGCAACTCTCCCTCTGCGTGCATGTGAGTGTGTGCGAGCGTGCGGCTCGACAGCAGCGGAAGAAAAAGGAAAGAAGAGCGAGCGAGCGAGGGAGCGAGCGAGGGAGCGAGGAGGGGAGGCAGCGCGGCCGGCAGGGCGAGGCGAGGCGCGGCGCGGGAGGACGG
The DNA here is from genome assembly GCA_013397955.1 of Grantiella picta. Taxonomy (NCBI): domain Eukaryota; kingdom Metazoa; phylum Chordata; class Aves; order Passeriformes; family Meliphagidae; genus Grantiella; species Grantiella picta. Next base: position 581,115 of record VZRM01006295.1, on the reverse strand, counting down.
GCGGGCGGGCGGCG
>VZRM01006295.1:438585-577136 GCA_013397955.1 Grantiella picta | reverse complement strand
TTTTTTTTTTTTTTTAATACGAGGCAGTGAATCCCTTTATTAATACTGTGAATCTCTCGCTGCTGCCGCTGCTGTCACCGCCTCTGCTGCACACACTGCAGATATATTAGGGATGTTAGTGGGAATTTGCTTTAAGTGCCTCTGCCCAGCTTGGTCTCATTAAGCTGGAGCCGAATTTCCGCGGCCAGCATTCCCGCCTGGGAGTAGTTTACCCGGTGGGGCAGCTGCGGGCGGCAGGGCTCCAGCAGCTGCCGCCAGAGGGAAAGCGAATTAGCGCAGGGATTTTCCCGTTCCTGCACTGGGTACCTCCACCCTTTGATATGAAAAACTGAAAAAAAACCACTGCGCAGTGCTGCAGTTGGACTTTAGGCAGCTCGCGTTTGATCCCGTTCCTGTACGGGAAAGTGCCCCTAAACTCAGTCAAACCTGTGAAGGGAAAGTCTCTGCAAATCACTTATAACTCACAGCTCATGTCCCAGTGGAGAGATGGAGAATTTCAGTCACGTTGCTCCTGGCTTTCTCAAGGCAGAGAATCCTTTTAAAGAGTAAAACACCGTAAGGGACTTGCTAAACTTCAAATACTGATTTGGTTTGCTTTATAGAAAATGCCCACCTTTGGGATCTGTGAGGAGAAAACAGACATACATACATACACATTGCAATAGGTATGCTCTTGAAAATGAGGGAGAAGCCTGATCATAGGTATTCATGAAGAATTAAACTCGGGGAATACAGCATTCCTCCAGAACCCTTTATCACGGAGGAAAAATCTGCAGTCTCCTAGAAAATACCTTGAAGTTTGGTTGTACAGCTCTGAAAATGGCATGGCCTGCTTAACTATACAAACCATTCCTATTTCAAGGTCCCATCTTTATTCCACCTTGCTGCTTCGTTAGACAGATTGTTCTGCCAGGACACTGTGTAAGACAAAATGATGGCAGTAGAGGCACTAGTTTGCCATTGTGCAATCTACTGCTGTGCAGTTTGAGAAGAAAAAGCAAATGCACTTACATGTGAACCAGTATTTCTGTCTTCAGGAGGCCATCAAATTTAGCTTAGAAATAGCCCAAAATAACCTCTTTAAGTATAAGCCAGTGCACCCTTAGATGACTACCTAAGTCTAGCTGCATTCATCACGACATTTTAGTGACAAAATTGAGTAACTGAGAAAATTAGGAATACATTCCATGCTAAAAAGAATGATAATGTTAGAAGCACTGTAGCGGAATTTAAGATAAAAGACATTGTAAATTATATATGTCAAATCACCGACTGAGATTAGACATGCATGCATTTCAGAGAATATAATGCTAAGTATGTAATTTTTATTTATCATCATTGAAAAATAGCATAAAGCTGCAAATTTGCTCACTTACCTTCCTAAAATTGCTAGTTCGTTGGCATACCTAAATAGAAACATCAATTCAATTGAAATGTTGAAGACATGTATTTAGCACCTTGTTTCTAGGTTGTGGGGAAATAACAAAATGGAACTTTCTATGTAATTTTCTGATCTTAACATTCCCAGGATTCTTTCTTCCATCTTGCAGATCCTTGTCCTTAAGACACATAGATCACTCAGCTCTCTGAGATGATGTAATAATTACCAGGCCTTGAATTACAATGCTTATCTTATTTACATATTTAGCACTTCCATGATTATTTTTATCAAAACAAAACACTCAACAAAAAAAAAAGAAACATAAGAGAAAGAAAAGGAATTATTGAGGGTGTTTTGAAGAGGAGTGAAGTGCAAATATATTAAATATGTTCAGTTGTACTGCATTAACAAAAATAACAAGAAAAAAAGATGTTTTATTTGCTGATAAAGACTGTCATGATAATATTTCCAACATTGTAAGCCTATAAAATATCTATGTTGTGTCAAAATGTGCATTTTGTTTCCTGCTAACTTAAGAATCTCATATCTTCAGGCACAGTATATATCACATTAAGTTACTTATTGCTTAATCATTACAGCAAAGACATTTCTGTTATTTCAGAAAAGGCAAAAAAGGAACAGATATATTATTTAGTTAGTTGAAAAAAAAGTTGTTTGTGGTTTGTTTTTTGTTTTTTGTTTTTTTTCCTGCAAACACTTCAACTAAGAATAACCTAGAATTTAAACTGTTGCCATAGAAATCTATGCCTTTGTACATGGTAGGCTCCTGCAGGCCATTGCAGAACACTGGATGGAACTCTAGAAGCAACCTGATAAAATTTTAAATTCATATCCATAGGTGATGTGTATCATTTTGAGCAAAAGTGTGTTGCTGGAACTGCACAGAAATGCATTATTATATTACTTTAGGAAATGTATTGGCTGTGTCAGGTTATTTGATAACTTCAATGCAGCTGCATCGAAAATACAGTTTCAGATCTGCTTGCAAACTAAGTGATGTAATCTTTGAGGGGGTTTATTTTTTGCTTTGGGTTGGAGTTTCTTCTCTTAATGTTTTTTTGTTTAGTTTTGGGGTTTATTAGCAAGGGTGGGGGCAGATGTTATCTAATGTAGAAGAAAAGGCTTTGTGTACTAGTCTTTACTCAGGCAGAAAAGCCATGAACTACACAGGGTGAACAATTCACACTTTTTTAAGGTGGTGGCAAAACATATTAGAGTGAAAAATAGGGCATCAAGAGGCTGAAAATTGCTCCTCCTTCCCACCAGAATAATTTCTACCTTCCATTATCCATGGAGAGATTTGTAGGTCTCACAAATATGAAAGTTTCCCAAAGACAAGTAGCTCTTAGTAAAGTGACAACCTCTTTCCCTTTGTGTTTTGTCAGTGGCTTGTTAAGTTGCAAAAAAGAGCAGGAATTTGTTTGAGATTAAATGAAAGACTTTTAAATTCCTTTTTCTTTGCTTTGTAACCTCCAAGATAAGGCTGATCTGGAGGCTTTCTTGGAAAATGGTACACAAAATATATGCAAATTTTTAACGGCCTTGTTTTTTCTTATATTTGGAGTTTGAATCTGCATGGCAGTTGCTTTATTCTATAAAACAATTACCGTGTAATTGTTTGTACTCTTTGAATCAGTCAGAGAGGTTTTGGCTACATTTCTATTCACATACAATAAGAAATGGGCACTCTTAGATGTTAAAGGACATCATTAGGTAGATTCTTCTGTATTTAGTAAAGTTCCCATAGACATATATGTGAAGTAGGACAATTTCTATGGCTGAATGTTATTCAATGTGTTTGTGCAGTTCAAATTTGTGGGACTTTTTTGTGATTTATGGAACAGAAATTTGCAGGCACTGGGCAGGACTTCTGAGTATTTGACTGCTGCACAAATGCCTTTGGTGGTATTTGGGAACAAGTCACAGGGTGAAGAATTAATAGGTTGTGTTGGTAAACTATGGTTGTCTTAACAACATGCAGATACTTGTGTAATCTCTTTAAAATGAATAATCTGTTTAAACTATATTAGAAATATGGACATGACCAATCAAAATCACAAGAGTTATTTAATTGTACTCAGTTTTTCACAGAGGAATATTAGCACTGGAAAAAATGTGGACTAAAAAATGTTGCAAACTTTGTATTATGTTACACTACATTCATTATAATTATGCTTAGCAATGATACCTTAATGGGTTAATTTGTAGCAGAAGATGATATTTAACATAATATCTGTGAGTTTCAGAACCTTTATAATTTTATCTTTTTGGGGTTAAGAAATATAAACAAGATCCATCAGTATTACTTCTCCAAGTTTAATTGCCAGGTCAATGGACATATTGTCATGCTGAATGGTTCCATTTACTAGCTAAAGTTTCTGGATCAGTTTCTGTGTGTACTTGTTGTATGTATTCTCGAGTAATGTGAGAGAGGGACAAAGTCAGCAGAAAGTCCCCTGGAAGGAAATAGTAGTCTCTTGCATCATACACTTGAAGGCTACAATCGAAAATGCATAGGAAAGAATGGACAGAAAAAGCCCATTGCAGAGCACACTGAGTTACTCTGGGTGAAGGACTGCTTAAACTACCATTATTTTACTGGTACGAGTGGCAAAAAGTGCTCTTGGCAGAAAATGCTGGCTCCACAGAAACATTGCTAACATCAGAATTCCTCAGTCTTTCTCCTTTTCCATTAAGTAGTCAGATGGATTCCCCTCAGCTAGTTTCCAGCTAAGCCACTGGAACAAATACTCTTCTGTATTAATGACTTTTGGTGATGTCCTGACCGTTCATACAGACCCCTCAAGCTTTGGACTCAAAGCATGTATAACCAGGGGTTGTCATGTTTGTTTTGTGTTACTTTATTTCATTCCTGAGCCAACTACATCTCGTGCAAGTGGGAATTCTAGCAAACAGGGCACACTAAAATGTGACTTGAGGAAAACAAAAGAATGTGAAGATAATGGTTCTTTTTACTGTAAGTGAGAATTCAAATAGTGAAGATGGTCCAATATAATGTAGAACATCTAAAAAGAAATTAAGAATCAGTACAGTTTAGTAGAAAAAATTAGGGAATAAGACACATATTCTGGATTACTATCTAACCTGGAATTAGGTGGAATCTTTCTCACCTAGTTTGATGGGCTTGAATGAGCTGCCCTAGCAGTCAGTAGTGCGCTAAGAGGTGTCCTGGAGTATCTGAGGTGTGTGCATGAGACTGACAGATACTAAATGAGATCTAGGGCACACTTGAATATTTCTGGAGTTGCACCTGGACTCTAGGATTCATTAGGGCATTTGAAATAGGAGTAGACACCCATGTGGGAACAACTGAATTGAATTCTTGATCTACCCTGAGAGCCTGGTGGGTTGGTTCACTTGGTTCATGTAAGTAATTTGAAATATCTTGGTGCCTGCCTGCATGGCGCTGACAGAAAAGACTCAAGGCTTGTAGGACATATGACCAGCTGGGGTCCAGGCAATGTGCTTTAGGACACCACAAATGGCACTGCATGTCTATGGACAGGCAGAGGAATTGAATCCTAAATGTACCTCAGTTATGTACACCTTCACTGCAGATAAGTAAATGCATTTGAGAATCAAACCAAACCCTTGAAACCACATTAAATAAATGATATCAGGGGTGGTTTGCTGAGGCATGATAATTTTTAAAGGACGACAGTTAATTTTTAGAGGTTATCAATAGTGTCACATATATACCACACACTCTTTCCATCTGTTTTTCTGACTTGGATTATATTTTTGTCTTTTCAGCTTGCTAGCTCTTTGACTTTGGTATTGCATTCTAATGGTGCTTTTGGATGGGACTCCTATTTTAGCCAATGTCTTTAGAAATTGCTATAGTAAATAATAACTCTAATAGTAACTTCATGAAGTAATATAGGGCTCAGGAAACAAAAATGTAACAACAACAACAAAAAAATCCTGACAGTTATGGTTGATACCATAATAATAAATAACAGGTTCTTGGGTCAAGCTTGAAATACAAACGAGGACTATAATACTCCAGGGTTGTAGTCATTATTGAAGTCATTAAGCTCATCACAATGATAGATAAATGCTACACATGGATGAGAAAATGCAGTGGAAAGTGTTTCAGAAAAAAGAAAGAATGGTTTATTAAAAGAAAGTGCAAAACCTTTAAGTGGTTTGTCACAGGAGGTTTGAAAAGGGAAATATATAATTTAATTATGGACACAGAGTAACAACTTATTCACATGAGGGATCTTTAAGGGAAGACAGATGGTAGGAAAGATTTAAGTGCAGGATGTAGAATATGTAGCTAAACTGTAGAGACTACTACTCAATTGCCCAGGATAAATATGGCACGAGAAAGTTGGCAGTATTGTGTATTGGGCACTTGGGAAACAATATGAACTTCTAGACAGAAGTGCCAGAATTTAGCTGGGGCACAAATGGGGAGAATGAAAGTATTAAAACAGTATGGGATTTTTTTCCCACTGTTGCAGCTTGGGAAACAAATGGTTCAAAAGGAGTTTGTTTATAAAGGTTATTTTTTAAGGTGTCATTGTCGTGGAATTGTTTCTGTTTCAGTTAGCTTGTTAAGGAAATACAAACAGGGTGGTGAAGATCATGGTAGTTGAAAAAAAAGTGAGTGTATGAAATAATTATCCTTTCTTGGAAGAATTTTTCAGAAAGCTAGGTCAATGGGTACCTCCAAACCACCACAATAAAAAGAATTTTCTAAATTTTGGGGTGTACTTTCACTGTTGCAATAACCTTAGATCCTTACCAGAAATTTTGTTCATCCCTATGACATTATATGTGACAGAGAATAATAATATTAATAGCAGTAAAAATAATGAAGATACTTTTTACATTTAAGGGTTTGCTGGTTTGGGTTTTTTTTTTTTTTTGTTCATTTGTTTTTGTCTTTTTTTTTTTTTTTGCTTCTCTCTGCCTTTTTGGATTATTTTTTTAAAATTTGTCTTTTTTGTGCTCTAATTTAAATATACATATTTTTTAATGTAAGAACATGATGCAGAAACAAAACATGACAGTGTAAGAACGAACAAAAGGAATGCACTAAATACAGTGTTAGCCCCTGCAGATTTGCTGCAATTATTCAGAAAGAAGAGCTGCTGGTCCGAGCAAGAGTGAAAGATGTTACTGACGATGGCTAAGAGCGCCCATGGGAAAAAGCAGCACTTACATTTTTGAACGGTCTTTCTATGACTATTCTGCTATTAATGAAAGATGATCTCAACCAGCCAAAATTTTAGTAGAAGGCAATACTTCTCTGCAAGTAAATAGATAAATGAAAACGTATATTTAGAATAATGATTAGACTGTTGATTTGACAATAAGGCAATACTGAAATTAAGCTGAGAAGGAAGTGGTTCTTATTATAGATCCATAAATTGCTGTCTGCCCAAACTTATTAGCTCAGCTGCAGACATGTATATTAAATTAAGCCCATTTTTCCTTTGAACAAAATCATAGTATTCATAAGTTCCAATTTGAATAATAAGTTCAAGGATTCTTATTGGCATTCTTACTGTACCTGAGCATGTCCATTATGTCACAAGGATGAATTAGGAATGGAACAAAAGTGAAGAAAAAGATTTATTAACGAGGTTTAGAAATAGGTTGAGTATTTTAAAGGATCAGTTCTGGTTAGAAGTGTTACATTGTTAGCAGAGTACTGGTCAGATAATGTAATACAGTTGATCTACATGGATCTTAATTCTGTAGATGGTTTTGTGAAAACAATAAATTTCTCATAATGAAGCAAAAAACTTAGGGTAAAGACATTTAGTAAAGAATGATAAATTTAAGATAATTGCTATAAGAAGATTTGATTGTACTAGTATTAATGGAACCATAATCACATCTAGCATGATACGGAAAGTAAATGGAAATTATCAGAATAAATGTTTCATTAGAACATATAATTTTTTAGACAAAATCACATTCACTGTAAGTTTCTGAAATTTTCAGTGAAGAATACTTTTTTTCCAAATTTCAAGGTTTATTAAAATAGGAAAAAATATTCTTGTAAAAAGAAAAAAGCTAATGGTACATTCCTCTTCTGTCTAGATTTATGAGGAATCAATGCAGGCCAAAATTTTCAAACAACAGTGCAAAAAGAAGAAAACTTAGAAAACATAATTGTAAGACATAGATCCTTTTGCATTTGACTGAGTGTCCCATAACTCTTTGACTAAAACAGGATCCTTTATTCTGCTGAACTTACAAAACCAGAATGTGAGTGAACTCAAACACTAGAGCTATAATCCATAATAGATAATCTATAAAGGAGAATTCCTACTGAATAACTGTTCTATCATAACTTAGCTCTTTTCCATAGCTCCCAACCAGTGCTGTCCAAGTCATACTTGCTACAGAAGGTACAAGACCTTGGCAACATGAACATGAGCTAATTTGTACTTGGAGGTCGAGCCTATGATTTAATTCTGCTTCTTGCTCATTTAGAAGTGTGAATATCCACAGCATATCTCCTGTGGTTTCGGCATTTGGCCCAGAGATTCATACATGGGCTTAGAAATTGTGGGTTTTGTTGTTGTTTGTATTATTGTTTCTCTCTCTGCTTTCTTCAGTTTAATTATGCAGTTCTTCAATCCTGCTGGATTTCTAGAACCACCTTTGGTGTCTCTGTCTTTCACTCTGACTGACATTGGACAAGCAGACTAGAATATAACAATGATAATTTTTATTTAATTAAATAAATTAAGAATTTTTTCTTTCTTTTTCTTTTTTTCCACACATGTACATACTATATGTACATATGTTAACACTACTAGAATGGTTTGTCAGCCTTACGTTAAACTGCTGTAGTTATGACCAATGGCATTCACATATAATTCTGTCCTCTTTGAACTCAAGGTGGGTGTTTGGGACTGGGCTTTAAAAAGGCTTTCAATATAATTTTGAGATGTTCAGTCTTAGATGGAATTTAAGGCATCCTGGGATACCTGAAATATCTGTCCAGGTTTAATATATTTTCTATTCTGAACTGGCAGCTGGAATTCAGGCAAGATACTTTAGCATACCTTAAGTGTTACAGACGACTATGTTAAAGCCTCTTAAGTGTTCCCTATCTGAAACCTAACAGCTGTATTGTGAGCACATGAATTTACACATCTCAGTCTGTAACTGAACTGCAGCTTCTAAGGCTGGGTGAGCTAAATCACAGCTAAGCTGTTTGACTTTTATATTGTTAGAGATAAGTGTGATGAATCTCACACTTGTGAATAACATCCTCAGGATGGAACTTTCAATTAAAAATAAGAAGACACGTATAAAAGAAAGCAGCCAAAGAATATCCTTCAAATATTTTTTTCCACTGTCAAATCACATTTTATTAAAAGAAAACCAAAATATCACTGACAATACACATAACTGATTATTTTTAGTAATGTTGGCTGCAATAATAGGACACACAGAGACATATATTTGCTTTTAATTTTTACACTATAAAAATATTTAATCTTACATTAGTTAAAATCAAAAAGTAGGATGATATCCTAATAACAAAAATGGCAACAATATAAATGAGGATCTTTTTGGTTTGAGGTTTTTTCTTTTTTTTCCCTGCTTCTCAAGAGTGTTTCTCTATTGGCTTCATGAGGACATCCTCAATTTAGTATCACAGAAACAGGTCAGAATAAACCAAAGATTATCAGCCAATTTACTTTCAATATATCATGGTCTAATAATTATGAAATAAAAAACCAATTTATGTAATATTGACCCCAATATATATGCATTTTTTTTAATTTTAATAAAGTCAGCCCAAAAAATACCAGTAAATGAAGGAGAAAGATGATAATAACTAAAGCCAATAACTTTCCTTCTTAGAAAAGTAGCCTTAATATTTAATTCAGTTCCGACTGAAAGTTAGAAGCCATGGACTTTACCGTAGTATCTGAGTTTGTCTAGTCTAGTTCTAGTTAGATTCCATAAAGCACACAAATCAATATAACCACAATTGACACTAATTGACAAGCCAAATTGACAGTATTAGGGCAGAGGCCAAGAAACCAGATACTAATGTTTTTTTTCCTCCCTTCCCTCACTCTGATGCATGTGTTCTGACAAAAGATCTAACTTTCTGAAAGCACAGATTATATTACTAAGATTAATAGATATGCCTATTTTTTCTTCATTCACTTGTGAAGAGGAGTTTCAGTGTGTTCTTTGTGCTGAAATTCTCACACCTGCAGCATAGAGTTCTCCTGCAGAGCAAGTCACCTTTTGATTTCTGCGCAGTCAGTGGGGAGAAATGGGAACTCTTTAGGTTCATGTGACACTTTGGAATGCCAAGAACAGTTCAACTGTAGACATAGACACCAAATTTAATTAACTAAATCTTGTCATATGGGTGGAAACTGTTATGCCTAAACTCTTATTACCGTCATCAAAGGAACAGCCAATATAGAGAACAGAGAATTGAGAACAGAGAACAGAAAGTGTCTCAGATCAGTTTCAACACTTAACATAGAACACAACCTTTAAATGTAGTATTTTGGGTTTCCTGGGGTACTACATTGAGGTATCCAACACAGCCTCTGGCTGCCCCTTGAGAAGCTAATAGTCCTTTTACATAGTCCTGATAGTCCTGATTCATATCTGTGAACTCCATGAGCTTCTTGGTTGTCTGAGATATCCTTAGACGTCTCAAACCAGCTGTTTATGCTTTCACCAAGATTGTCATTGACTGTATGTGGAATTTAGATCCTTAGTTCACATTTGGACATCTATGTTTGGAAGTCTGAATCTCTAAATAAGGCTTATCCATATTTAGAAAGAGATAAAACAGGTTTTAAAAGTTTTATTTCTTTCCATTCACTGTAACAGGAATCTAGGGCACCTAGTCTAAATATATGACTACAACCATAAACAGCTGCATTTCCTCAAATTAATTCCACACTTTGAGTCTTTCACTTGGACCATCTATTCCTTTGCTGTAAAATAGCATTGTATCATTGACCTACATGAATGGAGAGGCAAGGATTCAGGTGTCTGACATCTCCCTCTTATCCCTCGCCCCAGCAGAATGGAATTCTAGAAAATACCAGCGTCATAATACGTCTGAGTTCTCAGACCCCCCAGGGGATCTTCTCACTTCAAGAAGTCTGACTCCATGAAGAAATGCCCTTATTGAGCACAGACAACCTTGCTCTGGATTCATCTTTGGGAGAAGGAGGTGGAGCAGGAAGGGGGAAGAATATAGAAGTTTAGCTCTGAATATCTCAGAGACATTAAAAGCACAAATTAAAACGAAGTTAAAATGAAATTAAAACTACTACAGGAAGTAGTTCCCTGCTGCAGGAAGAACTTATATATGCAAAAAATGTCATGTTAATTCCAAAGAAATCATGCTTATGGCTGATAATGAAAGTATTGTTTTCTTCCTTTATTGCACCCTTCTAGTATTATTGCACCCTTCTAGGTATTTATTGCACAAAATTGCATACTACTACCCAAACGTCCATGGGGAAGAAAAGTTCAAAAATTCCTTCTGAAACTAATATTGAAGTTATGAGGAGGATTAGTGGAGATCTCAGCAGACTTCAAGACAAACTGTTAAGAGCACTCCAAACTAATAAAAAAGTTCTCTTGCATAATTAAGAAACAAATTATAAAATACATTTTTAAGTCAAAGTCACTAGAAATACATTTGGATTTATAGTAATTAACTATATGCCCTGTTACCTTCTGTCAGATTTAAAAGATTGCGAGAAGCAGAGTTAAAATGAGAATGAATTGGCTTAAGTTACTTAGCTTTAGAAACACTAGCGATTGTTTTAAATAACATCAGTGTTGTCATTTGCCTTCTATCTCTCATGAACAAGGCTGTACAACATAAGCACTATACATAATTTATAGATAATAATTTGGAAAAGAAAATCAACCCCCCCTAAAAGTCTGCATTGAAATAGAATTTTCATTTGAAGAAAAATCTGAAAAGGGTGAAGCTGAATGAGAAATTTCATGCTGGATTTTTCACTACATTAGTCAGTCTGTGTGTGGCAAACAAAAACAGCTCAATTTTTTATTCCTAATTGACTCTGATTCCTTGTAAATTATGCATATAAACATAGTTCTGTAAGCAAGTTTTAATTATTTTTCATGTTAATATAATACTTCAAACCAGATATTGTACATGAAAAATATGTTCATCATCACACTATCTTTCTTATCAGATTCAGTGTGTTATTAAAATTTTCATTAAATTGCCCTAAAGAATGGTAGAACACTTTTGGTTCATTAATTTTTCTCTTATTTCTCCATATCTATCAAAGTAAAGTTTCAAGCTTTAGTTCTATCATATAATTTGTGTAACAAGCTATTTGTAAACAACTGGGTAGATTCCGATGCAGCTTTCTAAATTGAATGTTACGTATTTACCAGTTTCCCAGTACTTTGAAATAGTTGCATGAAAAATCAATTGCAGCACATAGATGAGCCTTCAAAAATATGGAGGAAGACGTTTGTCTTGTTAGTTCAACAGGCATTGGGATAATAATAAAGCATTAGTGCAAAACCCAAGAGTTGCCTTACAAAATGGGAATCTTTATTTTGTACTCAAAGTTTGAACTGAGTCTGAATTTTCGAACCATATGCATAGGCAAGGCTAACTCAAAAGCAATCTCTCTTCGTCTGCACATCTATTACATAGAAAATAACCTCAAATACTGAGTTTGAATTCAAAAGCAGTAATAAGGTTGGTAACAGAATGGAGAAAAGTAAATAAATGGCATTGCATTCAAGTTTAAAAAATTTAAAATTAATACTTTTTAAATTACTGGACACTTGAAGCAGTATTTAACTTCTTCCATAATCACTTTCTTCTTACTGATCTTTACATAAGAACGTTGTTTGACATGCCTTTAGTGTACCACACACCCACCCACATATAAAATGTGGTAATCTGATTTTACTTTGATGTATAGTTCTGTAAACTGGCATTCAAATCAAGGAGTGTGAGACTCGCTTATAGTAGAATTGACTCATGCCTATCTATGGTATTTTACATTAATGGAAAAATCAGCATAAATGAGCATTTTTAATGAGCAAAATGTACATTTTTGAAATACTTTTAAAAATGTACATTTACATTTAAAAAAGTATTTTAAAATCAACAAAATGTACATTTTTAAAAAAGTGTACAAAAGCAGGCCCTGATTATTACTGATCAGTTGATCTCATTTCTGTGCCTGCTAAAATCATGAAGCACAACCTCCTGGCAGCTATGTTGAAACACATGGAAGACAAGGAGATGATTAGAGAAAGAAAAATTGTGCTTGACCAACCTCTTATGGAGGACCATTCTTCTATGATGGAATGACTGCATCAGAGGACAAGGGAAGTGCTACTGTTGCCATTCTGCCTGGACTTCTGTAAAGCCTTTGATACAATCCTCCATAACATCCTTGTCACTAAATGCAGAGGTGTGGGTTAGGCAGATGGACAGTTAGATGGATGAGGAACTGGCTGAATGGCTCAATGTCCAGGTGGAAACCATTCAGTGTCCTTCAAGGGTCCATACTGGGACCAATACAATTTGTTGTACTGACAATGGGATTGAATGCAACTTCAACAAACTCGCAGATTACATGAAGCTGAGTGGTGCTGTTCATATGCTTGAAGGAAAGGATATCATCCACAGAAACCTTGAAGAATAAGCTTATGCAAACGTCATGAAAGACATCCCTGATCATGGCAAGGCAGTTAAAATAGTAATATTTAAGGCTCCCTTCCAATGCAAAACATTCAATTCTATGACCCTATGCTCTAAGATCCCTACCCAGGACTTAATATTTAAATATTAATTAGTTTATTAATTAATTGATAATAATAACTGAGTGGTTATAAAATACTAGAAATAAAAATATTGAAAATTAAAAATATTATGTAAGCATGGTCTTTTTAACATGACTTATTAAATCACAAAAATCAGACATCAGAAGACAAGACAGCTAGATGCCTATACAGAAAAGTAGTATATTTTTACATCATAAGGAAAATAAAATTTAAAACATTTCATTAAAATGTAGTGTGTAGCTTTTGCAAAGAAGAATTACATTTCATTTTGTGAATCCTGTCTTGATTATATGTTTGAGTCTGAGAATGAAAGGAAGGAAATAGAGTTTTTGGAAGAACCAGGAGGAATTCATACAGATGGAAGAGAATGGTTCTTACCAATTCACCATCAATTTAGTGGAGTAAATCTTCTACAACATGTGGCAAAACTATTTCAGAAGACTGAGAGTTTACAGAAATGGTGTATATCTGTCTATCTACCTATCTTTTCCTGTTGGACACCATTAGGAGCAGAGGGCTAGTCTATGCCCTTATTGCTCTTCGCTGGACATTACTCAATGCAATGGGCTGGTGTATTCTAACATGCAATGTAAGTTCTTGAAAGAGATGTTGGAAGTTCTTGGACAGTAAAGGGATGGAATGATGGTATATCAAAACAATATTCACGTTGATACTTGTAGGTATTTCAATCAGTTCTGCCAAGGTCCCAGTCTAGTGTTGAATAAATGAAGGAAGAAGTTAAAGCAAATAGAGTATAAAAGGTTTTAATCTTTATTGGACACATTTCTTATATATCATAGTTTGCATAACTGAAACAGTAAAATACTTTAAAAAAATTTGAAAACATGATAATGCTAGAGGTTGGATAAGTTCATCAATATAGATATTTAACATTTAATGTGCTTTTTAAAATATCCTCAAAATAACGATAATTTTATTGCCTTAAATAGACAGCCAGATTTTTCATTTTAATTCAAAATGTATGTCCCAGAAATCTTTTCTCCAGGCTAAACCATGGCATATGTCTCATTGCTAAGCAAAATTTTTAACACAGAAAAGCATTAATTTTTATTTTACAGACCTGCAAACATAAGGGAAGATTACATTTGCAGATGAATTTCTGAATTCAGCTAACTGAAGAGCTTCATTTTATAATACGGATTATAAATTGCGCTGGCAATTAATCTGTAATGTGACTAATCCTTTTTATTATCTTAATAAAAAAATATGCTTCACATTCTCAGAGGGAAAGCATTTCAGGAGTTTTTAGCACAGGGACTCAGCATGCTCATGTGCATTCTCCTACACTTATCTACAAGTTAATACTTTGATCTTGCAATAAATGTCATGCAGGCAGAACATGGCTTTTAGTCCCTCAGTACAACTAAAAACTTATATCTGTGAGGGCTTATTTTAAAGGCAAGTGCTTTATTTGAGTGCCTTTACAACTGAGGAAATAAGAAGCAACCCACAGCCATGAACTGTTGACTGATACAGGCAATCATTTTTTGTTAGGCAGAAAAGTCTGTCAAGAAAAGCAAGTGTGTTTTCCTGGTATTTTAATGACTAGCTAAGTTGAAAAGTAGGTCAAAAGTAGTCCTGTCCTTCTGGCACTTTTTTTCATGTCTGCTAACCATGAAACTGAAAACTTAGTAAGATGAATAAAAGCGTGTATTGGGCTAATATTTATTATTTATATGTCTTATTTTTTAAAGGGTTTCTTATATTCATATGTGTTGGAACACTACATTTTTAACAGGTAGTCAGCTGAATTGAAATTAACCAGATAACAACATAAGCCAATAGTTTGAATTAATTATTATTTTAAAAAAAGTAAATAGGTATCTGTGTTTGTGACCATGAGTGGAAATGAGCAGACACTGTCTTTGCCAACTAATAGAAGTACTTCTTTCAAAGGTTTCATGGCAAAGCTTGGAAACCTTACAGATGAGTATGGATGATATTTCTACAAACATGTCAATTGCTAGGAAAAGCAATGCAGATATGTTTCTATAGTAATTATATCTCTTTCTAGCTGAAAAACATGGCACATTAAATTTTTTTTTAATATTTTTGTTTATATCTACATTTGAACTCTTTAGTAAGTAATTGAACAAATTTGTTTGTATCTTGAGTTAAAGACTGTCCCTGCTGGGATGATACTTAACTAATGATTCACATACTATTTTATTGCTACACAAGAAGAATATAAGAAACATTTTTCAAGGACTGAAATATATTTTTTTGCCTAAACTAAAACTTTTTGTAATACTACACGACTACTATTTCCTACTTCAGCATGAATAGATTTAATTTGACACAGTTGATGTGAAGAGTTTACATACTTGCAGTAAATGTGTCATCTGTAGGTTAAAATCTTTTCAGATACCATAATTTGTTCTATGGCCTATACCATTGGCAAATGTAATTATCTTACTTTGCTCACAGGAGAAACTTGAAATATTTTGAATAGGTATTGGTACCTGCTGATAACACAATGTTTCTCCAGCCAGCTGGAGCTTGTAATTTTTTTTCTATGTAGCATTATACAAAGTTTCAAAAACAGAAATAGATTAACTAAGGATCTTTTTCCTATTAAAAATAATGTTTTCCTCTATTGGAAAACATCAGTTTCCCTTTTTACCTGTACCATACTCACTTTCAGAGTGATTTTATGATTTGATGAGTCCTTGCTATGCTTAGTTGATTTTTTTTTGCCAGGACTTGCTTTCATATTCTCCCATAAATTTTTTAATCCATATTTTAGATATACCTTCAAAATGAAACTTCTAGCTTTTAGCAGCTGATGCATTTTCCAGGACAGTGATAGTGCTCTGCTGTTTCCAACTTTTAAGGTACTTATAACAATTATCCAAAAACCTAATTTCTAAAATAGAAAAATAGATTAACTTTGATTCAGCATGAGGGATGGTCATATGTGACTTTTAGAAGGAAAGGGATGTGAAATTTCTTGGTTTTTTTTCTGCAAACCTGGGGTATTTCATTTACTCAGGTGGAGAAATATATATACAGTAAAAGGCAAGATAAGTTCAGTGAGGAGGAAAACCACAGTTTTCCAAATAAAACATGTTTTATTTGTATAGTATTTAGTTTTTTTGTAACTTCTCTGCTTCTCTTTGGTCTCTCTCTAAATTTGTATAGGTTTTCACTGCATCTTAGTGTATTGATTTTTACTAATGCAATGGAGTTGATAGACCAGCCCAACTTATCTTTTTTTAGTAGATGCAAGTTAAACTGTGAAGTTATGATAAAATAGGAAAAAAAAGACGAAATAATACCTTCTAGTGAACAACTCCAGTGCTCCTCAGAAAAGTCAAATTTTGAGAAAAGCGACTATAAAATTAATAACTATACGGGGTTGAGAATGGAAGGGTTTTTAAAAACCTTGATATTTCAGATATGTAAATAAGTGACCAGTAATTTATTCTCTTTAGTTGGGAATCTACACAAAAATAATTCTCTTCAGTGAAAATGTTGACCAATTAATTTTAAGTAATTATGTGTCTCACCTACAGTTTCATTTCTTTTCTAATTTCACCTTTATCATTCTCTGTTCCTTGTATTCTCTTAGCTTTTTCCTTACTATTTTTTTCATCCTATCTCCCACAAGTTTAAGTTTCTAGCCCTAATCATCTTGGCGGTATTAAAACAGCCATATTTTGTTCTGTATTGCATGAATGTTTGGCCATGAGAAGGGAAAAATGTGTTCTAGTCAGAGCATGACTGCCTCCATGATATGGAAAAGAACAGCCTCTCTTTCTTGATTAAGAGACAGGAGCATTCAGTCGCCCACACCTAGGTAGGTCTGAAACACCCTGTGATAGTCTACTGGACTCCCACTTAGGTCTGGCAACCTGTCAGTCAGCTCTGCAGGTGCCTCCAGCATGCCAGAGAACTTCAAGTGCTGTGGGATGCCTGCTGGTGGGTGGCTGTTGCCTATTTAGATATGTGTTGACTGGGGAATATTAGCTACCTATTCAATCTGCAGTCCTCTACATAATAGCACCTAAATTAATGTAATTTGAAAGGTGAATCCCATCCTGAGAGACGTAACTCAAGATATTTAAGGGAAAAGCTATTTTATATTCTTCTTCATTTGGATTCTTGACATGAGGATAGACATCCATGGGTTTTCAGTTGCTTGCAGAAAGATGGGGGATCCTACATTGAATGTCCTCTTCTAGAATCTCTTCTTCCTAAGAAAATGAGTCTATGTGTAACACAAAGATATCTTGTGTTATAATTAAAGATGGCAAAAACTATGTATTTTCGTTATTATTGGAGATAGGGAATTGTCCATCAAAAATAGCGTATTTAATGATGATGCTGACACATTTGATGCTGAAAATAAAAGTGAATATATACAAACAGTGTAATATCTTATGAAGACATTTTAAATACTTGATTTTGGGTGACTGCATTATTCACAGGAAACAAAATGTGTCCCTAATTCCAGTCACACCCAAGATTTTAGGATTATGTGATCAAAATTCACAGCTGGGGAGACAAAGGAAAAAAAAAGTAGGATTTATCTAAAAGTACATACATTGTGTTTGTTAAAAAAGAAAAAAACCCCAGTTTTTATATGTTCAGCATAAATAGATTAGCAGCAGTGTTAAAACATATTGTAAGTACATCATAAGCTCAGTGAGACATATTTATATAGATGTACATGCATGCTCTTATTTTTGCAGTTAAAATAAGAACAAAGAGCGGGGAGAAGCCATAAAATGCCCGAGGCTCTCATGTTGTTATGATTTTGAGGAGAACAAAGTGGTCTGCTGAGGACATATGTCTTTCTGTTTCTCTGCAGAACCATAAGTCTTGTACTTAAACTTGGAAGAGAGCAGATCTTAACAAATCTCAAAAGAACTTGATTCTGTAGTAAGACAAAAGAAGCATGTGTCCAAATAATCTCATTGCAATTTACCACTGCAGAAATTACTTTACTTTTAATTGACTTCCACTGCAATAGCTCCACCAGTTAAATTGGTCAACCTACTGCAGATCCAGGGCTGGAAAGCCCCTTTGACAGCTTCAAACGACTGCAGAACAAATTTCTATCTGATGACAGAGATTGGCTGATGCCCTTTTTCTAGAGGAAGACCATATTCTGAAATAACGTTTTCTACCTAATTTCTCAGGTTCCTTAATGATGTAAAATGATTCTTTTTCTTCTTTTTTTTTTTCTTTTTCTTTTTTCCCAAGACACCAACACAGTACATAAATAAATGTCATTAAAATCATGGAAGGATGTGTAGAAGTGTCATTAAGAAAGACCTTAAGTATTGACATCATGAACACAGATTTTTCAAAGACATTTGTGATGGTTTTGTTAAATATTTTCTTTAATGTAAGGAAACTAAAGATTTTTTGCACCATTTTAAAGTGTGTTTAAAGTCCCACCAGGCACTTCCAAAAATAAAAAAAGGATTAATAGCTGAACTCAATTTTTTTTCTTCATCTGACTTTGCTGTGTAAAATATCTTCTCTTCAATACATTAGGTGACACCATAAAAGTAGGAGAAAGTACATTTTTGAGACTTCAGGTAGAAATATTTTCTGATATTTTCTGACAAGTTGCACTTTCATAATTTATTCTGCATAGTTAGTCAGATGTGCTAAACGTGTGAGAGTGGGCTTTTGCTGTTGACAATGAGGAGTGTACCTCTCTCTATTGACAAAGTAACAAATGCTAAGTTTCACTGTCAATCTTCTCAAGGCCATGCATAAAATTTATTGTAGGTGTGTAATAGAGGCAAAAGTGTAATATGAGGTGGTGCCACTATACAGTGCATGGGGGTGTATGCAAAGAACTTTTCAGGTATAAGGAATCCGAATTTGGAACATCTGAATTGAGTATGTGTTTTAAATATACTTAAATTGCTACATCAAAAGCCATTGACATTAATAGCAGTCTGTCCAATGTTTACAGTAGGTATACTATCAGGTCTACTATACATATGTACAGATTATATGTATGTTATGTACAGAACTTAACTGAACCCCACACCGAACCTGTCTTTACGTAAGTATTGAACTGTTAGAGAATACAATGCCCTCATTCTGAAGACTCCCATAATGTCAATAAAAAAATAAATGAGATCCTTAAATGGTAGAGATAGAATATTATAATATCAAAGAACAAAATAGTGACTAGAAAGACTGTAAATGTATTTTGTATGTGTAAAGTATACTACCTACTACAGACATAGATGCTCAGAGTAATTAATATTATTGGTCAATAAATTACCTTTTGAATCACTTGGGCACATGTAGAGTATGCTTTTTGTCTGTTTTCTGTGTATTTTATCTGCAATTTATTCTGGTCTCACCAAAGTGGTGTTAAATCCATGTGTATTTTCCATCATATAACTGTGAATTTTAAAGTTGTTCATTATTTATACATGATTACTAATATTACATACTTTAATTTTATAGTGCTCACTAATGACAAAATTATTTTGTTGAAAAGATTTTATTTTTTCATTTATATTGTGGTAAGTTTTCTAGGCAAGTTCTTCATTTATTAATTTGAATTTCGCTCACATACGTATTCTAAAATATTTGCCATATACAACTATGCAGTTTTTTTGAAAACTTTAGCCCATGAATAAATATGGATAAATCAGAGTACAAATAAATATTTTTTGGTGATAATTGCCAGGAAAACAAAAAACAAAGCAAAGAAAGAAACACCATCACCGGCACAGTAATTATTAGACGCTTGGAAAATTTTTGAAGTTATTTTTGAAACTTAAAAAAAAAATAGAACTTACAGAATATATATTCTAGCATTTTTGTACTGTTACATTCCATTCCTTAATGTAACCACTTATACCATACTTTACAATAAACCTTTCTTGGATGATAAAGTGTCACATGTAAGTTGCCACTAAATGTAAATTGCATTTCATTCTTAAGGGAAGGAAAAACAAATATAAAAGCATTGCCACTTCTAAAATTTAGAAGGACAGAGAAATTAATTTTTAGATATAGAGAAACCATGTGAAAAAATAACAATATAGAAACTTAAGAGAGTATGATTCAGTCTTTGTTTAGAAGTTTGTTTGATGGCTATAGTATTTAAAAATCTATAGCATATATATTAGTGCAGAAACATTCAATTTTCTCCTTTTATAAATTATGTTTGAAACTTTTAAAATTGTTTCTCTGTATAATTTTTTTTTACTCTATGGCTTTTCAGCTGTTTTTTCATGCTTCTTTTCATCATAAGCAAAAAGAATATATTTTTTTATACCTGGTTGCCTAAGAGTAGGTACCATCAAACCATATTTAGATATTCAAGGAAATGGCCTGATTTTCTGGGATGACAATATTAGTGGACTTTAAATGCTTCTTGAACAGTACTGATAGGGGGGTTTCATGGATTCTTTTATTGTTGTGGCATAGAAATATTTCTATATTAAATTTATTTCTATGATTTTAGTATCAAACTCAGCACTCTGAAAACAGTCAGTGCTTTTCCTGTTCAATCTGGAAGTTGAGAGTGTAATTTTAGGAAGGCAAAATGTCTGGAAGCTGGGTTATCTGCCTTGTTTCTTCTCTTTCAAACTCTTTTTTCCTTCTTACACCATTTACAAGTTATTAAATTTTTCATTGGGCAGCTTGTGCCTCTCTTGCTTGATGCCTTTCCTTCCCTGGTGTCAGGTCAGCAGTTTCAAAAGCAAGGCCAGCTAAACAGCTTGTACGTGTGCCAGTGCTGTTCACAACAGAACGGAGCTACTCAAACCCCATTTTTGCAGGTAACTTAGCAGAAGTGTTGACAGATCGTTAGGCAGCTCTTGAGGCCAAAAAGTACCAACAGCACAGTTATTCTTTTCGTGAAGTAGAGGTATGATGGATCACAGTTGTTTAAAGTGACCCCAGAGTACTTTTGTTTCAATGCAGCAACCTATGGTTGCTTGACATGCTCACAGCACCTTGATATAGTCAGTGGTTAAGCGAAATTAGAGTTCTGTTAAGTTGTTTTTTGTGTATATTTTGCATAGTAATATTAACTCAGTAGTTAAAACCATTCCGAAAAAATACAGCTAGACTGTCAGGCAGATAGACTGCATGCTCAATACACATACATGCACAGAAATACCTACCTTGGACAGGTTTCCTAATTTTCTCTGCTCCAAGATGTAGAAACCACATGTTACATAACATCCTTTTTTGTTTCCTGCATCTGTGACAACATTTCAAAGGAATTTTGGTATAATGCTCATCGCAAATGGCACAGAGCCCCGCAGGTCAGCTTCTGCTGCTTCTGCAGAGCTCCATGCAGGAGTAACATAATTTTTAATGAACCTACACTCACCAGGTTATATAAATCTGAAAAAAATAATAAAACCAGCAATGTATGTGACACAATATCATTCAGCTTACTCAGTCTTACCAATGTACAAAATGGAGAGACATCATGAGAGCCACATAGATTTTAAAACCAGAACAACTTCACAAGTATCTAACATTAGTTATTTCACATCAACAGAACTTCACCCTTTCATTTATGCATTCTTGCTCTAATTAGATGATTCAATTAGACCGGAGAGTTTACTACAGCACCAGAAAATCATAGCACAAAGAACATTATGGTTCTACAGCATCATATGGTTTATTATTACACCAACAGTCAGAGTGCATGGCTGAAGCAAAGCTCCACAGTTTTTAAGAAAACACTTCATTAGTTATATAAATAAAGTTAAAATAACAGTAATATTTTGAAGTATAAAATTTTTACTTTGTAAACCAGCCACAAATGGTAAACACTTTAATGGGTATAAATCATGCTAAATCCATTGTGGGCCTTTCTCTTCCTACTGATTATGGAGAGAATTTACTAAATATCTGCTGAATACATCTGCAGATAAGATGAAGAACACACTCTAATACTTCAATTAGAAAAGAAATCAACAAAGAACTTTAGGAATTCATCACTATCTACCTGTTACAAAGGTAATTCTGCATGATATATATTTATCAGCTAATACATAAACCAAAACCTAATACTCTGAAATTACACTCAGCAGTGATATAAAAGAACCCTGTGACACTGCACTGAAATGGATTGGAAGTGGTCACACAGTTTATTTTGGGGTCACAACTGTCAGGACAGTAAATTGCAGCTGAGGAGTGTAGTGACATCTCCTTAAGCTTTTCCAGCTAAATTGCTGAGGCTATGTTATGACTTACCCTATCAGATGCCTCCTGCTGTATTTATTGTGAACGCTGCCAGCCAAAAAATTATGAAAAAGAACTAAGAACTTTCTGACCATATTTTTGCCAAGATACATGCAGTTTTTCCAAATTGTATTGTCCCAGGAAATTTTTACTCATAAACTCAAGGACTCTCTGATCTAGTTTTGTATTATTTCAGAAGTTCCCTAGGAGATGACTTAAAAAGATTCTGCTTTTTAGAGAAGCCCAGATGAATGGAAATTACCTTTCCTTCCCTATGCTAAGGATAGCAGAGGAACAAAAAGTCATGCATGGCTGACACTGAAATGTAGTACAGATCTATTTTGTACATAATACATTGATGATATTTTTCAGAAGCTGTTCATTCTGTTATTCCTGTAGTGCTGCTGAGGTCTGTGGATCTTTGTATCTCCCTGCATATCTTACAGTCATGTTGCTCGGGTGCAGTCTTACCTTATACAGCCAGGTGTTACAATATTGTGTAGTTCTTCATGATTTTTAGAAACTGGATTTTCTTTCCTTTCTCTAGCCCTAAATGGACTTTTATATCCTACCATACGATTGTGACAAAAAAATCTCTACCAATTCAGATGAGAAAATTAGAGTTTTTCCTTCCCATTTCACATTAAATTACCTGCAACTGCATTTTTGGAACTACAGAGGCGACTGTACATATACATATGTGGATAGGTAAACATATAGATGGATAAACAGACACTCTGTGTGCTTGTGTTTGTCTTTACAGACAAAATAAAAACAGAGAAAAAAGAGAGTAGTTTTATACTTAACAATGGAGAAAGAGATTTTAGAAAGTTTAAAATCTTCAAGTTTTTAGATTTTAGGAGAAAACCTGTGCTTGTGTGTTTTAATTTTCAGTAGTTACAATGAAAATACTGTTCTTGAAAGTATGCATCTTCATACTCTTCTGTGTTCACTTATTTTCTGTCTGGCTTCTGTGGAATTTGGGATTCAAAGATGACCTCTCAGCAGGGCTCTGTGGCACCCTGGGTTGTTATGTAGAGTAATCCTCACAAAAAGAAAAAACAGAACTTGTTTCATAATAAGCAAGATATTAAGAAAAATAATACATAGCCATGAAGAGTGAAGCTTTCTAGAAAAAAATAAATATATAATCCTTTGTATATAGTATACAAAGAGTAGTAAAAAGTAGAGTCTATGTGGTCACCATATTTCTACAGCTACATTTGCATTTGAAACAACTTATATTGGCATAGTAATTGGTTTGGGTTTTGATTTTCTGTTTTTTTTTTTTTCTAACTTAAAGAATGTAAGTGCGTGAAAGCTTACACATCATTTGATTATAAAAATATGATGAAGAAGGAAATTTTACAAACATAACAGCAAAACTATGGTGAATTCCTCCAAATGACACAGCAACAGACTTCAGACCGGTGCCTATCAGGTAGAAAACAAATGCATTTCAACCCAAATAATTGGCTGCTGGAAATATGTTTCTACTGATAACACTGATATTGGTATATAAAAGAAAAATGTATCTGGTGTTTTTAATGATGTGCAAAACAGGTGCAAAATATTTTTTATATGTGTAAAGCTGTTCAGACGGTACTCATTAGATGCAGCAACAGATAATACCCTTTCTGACACTTTCCTTCCTCATGTATCAGTAGGTGTCCCAAAACTGGAAATAATGGACTCTTAAAAAGGAGTTGGACTCAGAAGTTTCTGAGAAAATGCATTATTCCGCACTTGCATGCTGTGGATGACAATTACTACAAATGTGTGAGGAAGTTCAGGGAAGATTCAGGTCTGACTTTTCTATTTCCAGCCTTTTCTTTGTGGATACTGACTGAGCTGACTGGTTGTGGAGGGAAAGAATATGTTCTGCTAGGGGACAACATGTGATTGACTTAATTGGTTGTAATTTAACATCTGAAAGTTAGACATCTAAAATCTGAGCCAGGCATTTTAAAATCCCTTTATAGTTAATGGAGAAAAATAGCCTCCTCCAGGGATATTCATCTGTTCTATCTTATGATGAGATTAGTGACTCTCTAGAGGTGCCTGTTCCTTTCCATTAGCTATAAAGGGAACAACCACAGTCATAGTACTCTCTAGGATATGGTGGGGATATTTTACTTTAACTGGGCACTCTCCTTGGAGAGCAAAACTTGCTATAATTTTTTTTCAAGGCTCAGTATAGTCAAGATCATGTTCCAGTTTGTTGAAACAACACTCACTGAATCTGTTTGTGCAAGTGAAACTGAGAACAAAGTTTCAATGTTTCTAAGAGTCTTTGTAGCCGGAGGACAACCCTTGCATTCCACCACACACACACACACACACATATATGTTTTATTCCACGTTAAATTCAACCTCTACAAATATAAATGAGGGACAGCCAAGAGATGGAATTAGGATGTCATGTCTGTCTAAGGCATAAGGTCCTGGCTGCTTCTTGCATGCTGGGATTCCACACAGTGCAAATGAGTAAGATTTTTGTGGGGGCCAGTGGCCATGCTCAGTAATGGAGCATGAATATATTTACATGATATAAAATGGCATCAGAAAATGTAAACATACCCTGCACATACTTTTAATTATTCTGTACTCCAGTTTTGTTCCGGTAGCAGTGTGTCTATGCTATTGCAACACTCTTTCAGTGCACCAAACACCTCCTACTTTTCAGAGAGCTCCTGTGGAACTGTGCCATGGCTCAGGCAATGCGATTCACTGATGAACCTACCTGGCTTCATGGTCCCTCAGGTCAAAACACAGATCAGGCAAACCTGTAGCTGCCTGTAGCCAGGCATAATCACATCTCTCATCTACTACTTACTTAAGTCAGCTACTGCTCCTAAATGTGAAATTGAATTCCTGAATTTGCATTGCTATTGCCTAAGACCAGAGTGCATAGTACATAGTACAGAGTACATACATTTCTTAGACCTTATCTTTTCTCCAGCAGCCTCAGTTTATGCCTTGATAGCCCTGCAAAGTGTCTTCCATCGAGACAGGACTGAGCAACTCAAACCTGTCCAAAAGCACTCAGTGTCTGGTGTGACCTCCATCATCTTCTAAAACAGAGACAATCCCTCCTTTTAATAAAGTGGCCTAATGCTTAGAATTAGGAACTCAGGAAGATAAAGCTAAAACCAAACCAAATAAACCCATATATTTCCTTCAGCAGTCTGAGGGATTTACGGTCTCACAACTCACCTGCAGGTAGAGTCTTCTGGACACAATACTACTAGCATGCTAGTCTGATGCAAAAGGGCTGTGATGCACACACCAAGGACCAGAAATGGCTTATAATGCAGTCTGCAACCTCCTTCCTGATGCCCTTCCTTCTGAGGACATCCAAGTCTCCCCAAGGAGTAGACTGCGCTGGGTGAATTGTGTCAGCAGCTCACAGCCAGCTCCCAGGGGCTCTTTATGCTCAGGGCTCCCCTCTTGTCACACAGCAGGAGAAATCCAAGGCTAAAGTGGGGACATGTTTTGTCACTCGACTGGCAACTTCTAGCTTTGTGATGGGAATGAGCATGGCTCCCTGGCATCGAAGGCTTTTCTAGCTGGAAAACTAGAAATATCTAGGAAATATCTCCTGTAGTCAATGTCAAATTCTCCTCACAGACACTGAGTAAAAATCTCAATCTTTATGCAAGATATAGTAAAGACTGTAAGAGTAGCATCGAAATGCAGATGCTTATACAGGTACCTTGTATTATTTATTTCTTTATAGTTTTCATGTAATTTTTTATAGTTTTCACATAAGCATTCATCCAATTAAAACATGAACAAGTAGGATATGTAGGATATTGTGAAAGGAAATGAGTATTCAATAATTGTAATATTATCCCTCCATAAGAGGATAATAACCAAAGTATATTCCAAAATCCTGATGATTATTGCATGTTTCTTAATGGTGGAATTAGGGTGCTCCTGCCCTTGGCAAGGTGGGTTGTGACTAGATTATCTTTAAGGAGCATTCCAACCCCTTAAGATTTTATGATTCTATCATTCTGTGATTCCATGATTTAACAGGATCCATTAAGGTAAAACAAAATAGGCATCCTAGTCTAATATACTCCACATAAATGATAAATGTTCCTCTGCTAGATCAGTGATACAATTAACTAAATTAAGAAGTTTTTATTCTTACTAGTGATGTAACTGTATTTGAGAAAGCACACTACTAGATACACTTCAGTGATAAACTGGAGTCTTACTATCTGGATTTAACAATGTTGGAAAATCCTTTAGATATTTTGCTTTACTAAGGTTTTGAGATATAATTTTAATTGAATCAGCTGTCTTTGTATTACAGAATGACAAAATTTTATTAATGAAAGGGCCAAAAGTGACCTGGAGTGAAGAGATACACTGATCCAGACAATCCCTTTATCGTGCTGCTACTACTGGCAGCAGCATGTTGAGAACGTGCTTTTATTTTGAATTTATTTGAATTAGTGAGAGTCCAGATTGCTCCAATTCATTTAGAAGAAGCTTAGTTCCATTGTACTGGCTTATCGCTCATGCAGCAGGGTCTGTAGATGTCTAATCTAGTAATTATCACACTATCTTCCTTGGCCTCTGGTAAGGAAACCGGAGCCAGTTTTCAAAAGGGGATGAAGCGAGAAACATTGTTTTTAATCTGCCTGATCTGAATTTTCCACTCTGGAGGGCAAAGGGGAGGGGTGGGGAAGGGGGATGGGAGAGAGAGAAGGAAAGACAGGAAAAAGGGGAAAATAGAAAAGGAAACAAAGATCTTGTTCCATTTTTGCAATTGTTCAAGAGTTTCTGAACCTACTTTGCAGTATTAGAAGCTTATTTTATCGGATATAATAGCTTTTTTTTTAGGAGTAATCCAGTATTTCTACTATTGCAGCAGTGAATAGTCACAAAACATTTCGCTCTTTCTGGCACCTGCGTGAAGCTGTGACTTATGAATATGCTAATGAGGCGGCAACCAGAACTGGCTGGGGTTCAACACTTGCACACAATTAGCGCTCAGGCTCCCAGCGCTGCTGGGAGGCGACTGCAGAAAGCAATATTTAGATTGATCAATTCAACATAATGCACTTTGTTTACAACAGAGGGTTTAAAAATAACAGATGAAAGTTATCCAGTGAGAACACAGCAAAACTTTTAATTTTAAGTCCTTTTTGCTAAAATTCCGGATGGTATTATCCACTTTAAATCCTTGGCATCACAAAATATGGTCCTTGTAGCACATTACATATTTTAATGAAGGAGAGAAGAAGCACATACTAATAATGAATGCTCCACTTAATGTTTAGACTGCATCTTCTGCACAACATCCATGTGTCAGTTAGCATTTGCTGAATGCTGAAAAGCAGTTATTTACAATGCGTACAGAAATGTCTTCTATATAATATCTGGAATTTATGCTTTTAATATTAGGAGAAGCAGTACTGTTTATGGGCTAGATATATGAACTAGGCATCAAGCATACAGGCAACTATTCCCAGTTACAGCACATTTCTGGAGTTAAAACATTAAAAACATGCCCTTAGACTTAGAAATATGAATATCAATATCAAAAGTTCAAGTTGCCCTGATTCACTGTGACAATATACAGCTAGAGATTAAAATAATATATTTTCAGAAATGAGCACTCCTAGATTCTACTTATGCTATTCAATGAGAGGTGAAAATATTCTATATTTACTACTTTTGGTAATTGACTGATATTGCAGAAATTTGAAATTGACTCAGTTTCCACATCTGGACAGACCCTAAGACTCAGAATATTTAGAAAACAATTAATATATATTGTTAAACTTGTGATATACCTTCAGATGACAGATCATACCTTTTTTTGACTGTGTTCACAAATAATTATTTGTTTTATATGATTTTGATATAGTTACTATAGGTCAAAAATTAATATGGCTTTACCTGGACAATGAGAATGATATCAAAATGTCCTCTAGGTGCTATTTGTTTCTGGCAGGCAATTCATAATTAGAAAATACACAGACCTAAATAATTTCTAGCAATTCCTGTAGTTCTGAGTTCTGCAAATCCTTTGCTTCCAAGCAAGCATTTTATCAGAAATATATTATATGCCACACTCAAAGGGCACCCATATGAGCTTTCAGTTTCACAGAAAATGTATCAGAAAGAAGAACTGTTTTACAGAGCAGTGTGTTACTAGACACAGTGAGAGGCCCATGTTAGTGCTTTCACTTTGGCATTTTTTCTACAAATTACATACAACAGCAATTTTCAGTCTTGCATTTATTAATGTAACTGGCTCAAATCTCTTATGATATATATTCTTCCTAAAACCTGATCTCCTCTCTTTAGCTCTGCTTATCATATTTCGTGGCAGGTGGCTTATTTCAGTGTGCACCAACCTCCCCCCCCACCCACCCCCCCAAAAAAAAGACATCTCTAAGAAATCCTTTGAGATAAACATTACTGTGTAGACTTGTACATGGTCATTACAAACAACTGAAATATTAATACCAGAGAAACAGAGTTGTGCACCTTTGTCTTAACGATACCTGTTTATTCACCAGTCTAGTCCCCCCAGTTTTAAACTTGAAAATATGTTACATGTGTAAAAGAGCAGCATTCCATTTATTTCTTTAAGAAGCTGCAAGTCAGTCAACCCTACCAGAAAATGCTCTCCAAAACACCTTTTAAATTTCTGGGTTTCCAGTTCAAATGTGTCTGCACAATATAGCAGTTACTTTGTGACTATTGAAGTAAATTTTAGTGCTTTGGAATAGGAAAACAAATTTTGTTTTTTCTGCCTTAAGAATGTATAGCTTAAGTAGTTACTATTTTACTGCGATATGTCTGTATAACCCTGGCACTTTCAGGTTCAGTTTGCAAGGATGTTACCTAGCTAATTGCAGTATAAGCAAGACATGTAGCTTTAATAACTTCCACTAATACATAATAATATGTGAAACATAAATTTTAAATTGTATAGGGAAAATGAGGAGTTACAAGGAACAATATCACACTCTTTTGCAAACCTTAAATAATTTCCCCCCCCCGCAAAAAAAGATCAGTATGATTACTGCTAAGCTAAGAATTCTCCTGCTTCTTTATCTCTTTGTGTGCAAGAGAAGAAGTATGTATTTTAGGAATTGTCTTTAAGAGAAATACTGTTGTGTTCTTTTTTTTTTCTTTATTTTTATTTTTTTACTTGAATTGAGAAGTTTGATAACATGATTTGTCAGTTTGGTGTCTTCCAGATCTCCGGCGTCATAGGGAGAATGTATTAAAAGGGTTTAATATCACAATTATATTGAAAGTAATCATACACAAGCCACTTTAAGCTGAACCCCAGATAGCACAAATATATGTTACTATAACCCTGTGAAAAACAAGTTTATTCAAATATCTACATACATAAAGGTGCAAGGGATAGATATTCCTTAAATATACAGGACTGACACCTGAACTGAAGAAAAAAGATCCCTTCATGGTAGTTCCATGGACTTCTAACTTATATTTTTTTCCCTGTGCTTTAAGATTCGTAACCACAATGGTGTAGAGAGCTAAAAGGTAACTTACATGCTCACAATTTTAAGAACAAAGGAGATGAATCAAAGCCAGCAGCAAGATACCTTTCAGCCTCAAATACATTTCTTAGAACAAGTATAACCTTGAGCTCAGCCCAAGATCTAAGACTTCACCCAGTTTAGCTCTCTCAGATGTATTTCATTTAGCTGTTCCTGGCTTTTTTCTTTACTCATAAATCCAATTTTTCCACATATTATACCACAGATTGAAATAAATGCCATTAAAGGGAATTTGAAAAAAAGAAAGGAAGAATCCAGTTCTCATGGTAGATCCATATGTGATTCTATATGTGAAATATATATAGTAAGGTTCAGTCAAAGTAAGATTTCAAAGACTGACTTAAAAAACCAAACAAAGAAAGACCTGGTGGAGAAAGTGAGTGGTTTTTTTTCAAGTTGTCTCACAAACAAAGATAAAAACTTTTCTTCCATTTAGGGATTTAAAAAACCCAAAAAACCCAAAAACCTAAAAGAAGCAAACCTGTCCTCTATAGTCAAATTAGGTGGTAGCTTCTCAGAAAAAAAAAAAAAATTCTATAACTCCCACGTCAAGTTTACAACTTCAATGACATAGGTCATTTGAAACATCTCTGCTTACCCCTCAAATTCTAGCCTGTAAAGAATTTTAAAATAATTTTGTCGTCTTCTATTCTAGCATTATTGTTCCCAAAAAATAATTAAGAATAAAGCTCAAAAATTAAGTAAAAATCTGCACCTCAGTAAATTTAAGGGTACTTATAAGGTATTGACTTTATTCTATGGAAAATTATTAATTTCAAGCTGTTTGGACAGTTAACACTATTTCTTTGAAGTAGAAAAATGATCATGTACTGTGTAGGATAAGAAAAAATTCTTTGGTGATCTAGTGCTAAGATTCTTCTTTGCCTCTAGTAAAAACAAAAAAAAAATTACATTACATAAAACTAGTTAGTAAGAGTAAACTCTACATCACCATCAAGTTGATACTGTACCTGAGCTG
This sequence comes from Grantiella picta, assembly GCA_013397955.1. NCBI lineage: Eukaryota > Metazoa > Chordata > Aves > Passeriformes > Meliphagidae > Grantiella > Grantiella picta. Next base: position 546,151 of record VZRM01006295.1, on the reverse strand, counting down.
CAAAACTTCCATGGGTTGGGCTTACTTGCACTTTTTTGTTTTACTGTTGTTTTATTATTTGAGCACTGTGCTATGAGACATGAAGCTAGAGAACCTCTTTCTATCCCTTATAACCTAACTGTCAAAAAGAGTCTTAGAGGTTGTGGTAATAGCTCACCCTCCAATAGACTGAACAGGTTGTTATGAGAGGAGAAATTCCCCTTCTGTCAGGCTGTCTGTTTGCCATTTGGCTGTAGGCAGTGGCATTAACTCTGTTCTTACAATGTCTTCTAACAATACCTACAATAGTAAGGTTAAAAACTGGAGTTATGTAGTTTAAATATACATATATTTGAATTTCTTTTTTGACTCAGTGCTCTTTTGAAGCTCTGAATTTTGTGATTCTAAAATAAATTTGATATGTAGTAGAAATTTTCCATGGAAAGACTGAAGGTAAAATACTTTCTTGTGTACCTGGCTTTAAATACATGTATATCCAGATATGATGCCTGCAATGGAGACCTTCTAGTTTGTTTACATAATGAAAATATTGTTTAAGATTTCGCATACTTTCAGTCAGTGTTATCAGTAGTAATGGAATGTTGGCATTTTAACATTACACTGCCTTGATATTCAACATTAACCTTCACTGCGGAAAGAGCAGGTGCATTTTTGTCAAGAACAATTTTAACAACAAATTTTTTTAAAAAGCTGGATTGCAAATGTACCTTAATCACTCAGGTTTCATGTAGTTCAGCCATTAAAACTACTCAGCAATTAAAACTGTTGAAGAATTGGTTAACATCCGAAGTCTACACTGAAGAACTGGTGGGCACTAGATTCTACAGGAAAGACAAGAGAGGTGTCATTCAAAACCCCTGAAAAGAGGCCACCCCACTACCCTGTGTTCATGGGAACAGGTATGACTACTTGGAAATAGAAGGTAAAAAAGTAAAAATCCTGCTCGCTCCTACTTGTCTTGCTGATGGCACATTAATTTAATGAAGCAAGTTTATCACTGCTTAATAGCCAATGTGGTTGCTCCCAGCTTGCAGAATCTTGTAATACTCTCCCAGAAGTCTCTGAATTCTTCTACAGTCAAAGTATAGCCCAAGGTATGCAATGTGTACACTATATTTCATGCTGTAAAAATACACCAGTCCTCATATCATTATTCATACTGTGAACTGTAAAACCACCTCTACTATGTCATTCATTCACAGGACTCAGAGGAAACCCAGGACAGAATAGAATGCACAGGGGAATGTACCCTGCCTTCCCAGAACAGCATGTGTGATCCACTCTTTTCTGGTCTTTTAAATTCTGAGTTGAGCACTACTGATGTAGCCAGCATGAATGCTGATTCAGTCTTGCCTAAATCACAGATCTCCCCTCTAATGAACAGCTGTGAAAGTTTCTTGGCTCTCTAAAGATTATCACTGCTAAAATCATCCCATTTCCTTTTGCTGTCATAGCTTTTCTACATGCTGCCAATCTGTGAGTTCACTAATTAAAAGTGATAATTCTTACATGTCAGTTTTCTTCTCTCAAGATCCAAAAGGGAAAAAATGTATCTCCAAATGGATGTACTTACAATGCAAGTGTCTGTGTGAGTACAGTCTCAGTAAATGAGAAATGTTGTGGGTTAGGTAAGGCAGTTAAAGGAAGAAGATAGAAGCAGGGAAGGATCAGGATGGGGTAAGAACTAAAAAAAAAAAAAAAATCAGTGTATAACTGGATATTAGTTTTCTTGCAATAGTTTCAGTGCCATACAATTTTTATTAGTAGATCTGTTTTCAGATCTAATTCTGGCACTATACCCTTGAATTTCTACTTATTTAGCCCAAATTTACCAAATAATAGGTAATTATTCAGACCACAATATTCCAAGAAAAAGTAAAGTAAGGCAATATTCAGATTAAATCAATCATGTTTGATATGGTTATACCAGAATGTAGTGGATGCTTATTACCAGATTTCATGAAGCCAGATGTTCTCTTGAGGGCCTTAGCTTTGCACCAACTGTTATGCCTTTCCTTGTTTTGCCAGCAAAGTAGGTAGATATAAGTTGAAAGCATATAGGTATCTCAGCTGAACAATTGTTTTTTCTAAGTAGCAATTTTTCTGACTTTGACCACACTTAAGCCACATGATGTTCTGTTTAAAAGGAAAAGCATTCAGTTTTCTTGACAACTTGCCATTTTTAAGAGAAGTAGTGATATTTACTATCAAAGACCTAGATTCTGCCAGAGATTTCTCTTTTTGCTGTCATGTTGGTTGTCTCTTGCTTTCAAAGTGGGAAAATCTGTGATACTGTATTGGCCTAAAGTACATGATGTATTATTTTTATGGGGTCCACAACATAAACTTGATATTTCTCAATGCACTTTGCGATGTTTTAAGCATTTACTATGACACCTATTTAAAAGAAGGATCTTCTGGCTTTATGTTTTTCGATTGCTTTGGTTTTGTTGCAGGTGGCATTTTTCCTTTTTTTTTTCCTTTTCATTTAATTAACATATAGCTGCAATAAGTGCATGGAGCCATTGGTATGCAATAGGAACATTCAAGGACTCATGATCACTGAACTCCAAACATGAATAAACCTGATATTTGTTTGGCTTAAAATCTATAATTGAAAATAGAATAATTATGCAAATGAGAAATAATATTTGCATGACCTATGCGCTATAATCACACCATTTCTAAGCAAAATGAAAATAACTTTTCCTGAGTTTGTGAATGTGTAGGAGGTGTTGATGAAAGTTGCATAAAAATAGCCCAACATATTATAGTAAATTGCTACCATTGATGGGAAAACGCATTTTTGAAGAGTGCTACTGATACCAGTCCTGTGCAGAGTCAGAATGAATTATTCAAAGAGCAGAATGTAAGAACAGCCTTGCCAGATCCAGCAGCAGGTCAGTCAGGTCAGATCCGCCAGAAGTTTCATGTCTGCAGCAGTGCTACCACATAAAAGAGCAGAAGTACACTCACAAGCAGGTAGTATTGCATTTCAGATAGTATTTTACCACCAAATATGCTGTGAGTGCTTTGCAGATTGGATTGTATCTGTATTTGAATCTCTCAAAGCAAATTTCTTCCATTATTTATTTCATAACAATTTGTAGAACCATTTAAACTTTTTACAAATGTCTTGAAGTAACACATTCTAGAACTGAACTATACATTACACTGCCTGCAGAGATGTTCCCTGCTGTTTCTTCTGAATAAGCAACCTGCTAGTTTCATTTGATGCCTGCTAGTTCTTATATTAGGAGCTGTAAACAATTCCTCACTCACAGCTTTTATATGCTATGCATACTAAAAACCATTATCACAATTCCCACCTTTGTCAGCCTCTTCACAGACTGAGGTGTCCCAGCCCATTTTTTTGTTGCTTTTGCTAAAATTTTAGTGATCTCAAAAATGTTATAGGCTTTAAGCACCAGGTTCAGGCTTTTTTGAGGGACCTAAGCAACTCTTGTCCAGTCTGGGTAGCTATTAGCTACCTCACATTATTAACACACTCAGAGCATAGCTGCCTGGGAAAGGTTCACAGACACACACACACACACTACACCTTCATATAATAATAATAATGATATTAAGCTGTCGAAAGCAGTGTCCTGGAAAAGTTGACAACTTTGTGTGCACATGAAGCAGTCACATGAATAGCTTTTAAATTCTGGGATCCTGATGTGTGAAAAGCATTATATGGATGAACATCTGTTATGAGCAATTTTTAATAAACCAGTATGAGATGCAGGTAATGCATCAGATGACAGGGAGGTGAAAGGCTTCTTAAAAGAGGGGCTCTTAAAGAGTGAGCTGTCTGAGTCCAATGGCTAATAACTTAACACAGGTCACTGATTTCTGGGAAGCAGACTGTAGCAGTTGCCAGGGATATTCTGTGAGAGTCAGAATTGTGTTGAATGCAGCAGAGCCTCTATGCCAATAAATGCTTCTTTTCTTCCTTACCTTCCCCAGTACTGTCGGACTGTCTATTATCAAATCTCAGTTGCATGACATATAGTAAAAACAAAACTTCAGCCCACAGCTATATAATAAAAACGAGAGAGTGATTGAAGAGTTTGATTTTGACTTAATTTACTGCCTATTTAAAACAAAGCAATGCACAATGTATGCATTACCAGAGAACATACCAGCATAGTGTGCTAGTGAAATAGCGTTCTTGGACAGTTAGAGAGAAATCCATCCTAATTTTGACAGATAGCAATAATTATGTTTCAAACAAGCAGATTCAGAAGTCTTTGAAAGGAAATCAGCTTCAAATACCTTGTCAGCTTCTACTGTAATCAGTTTCATGGTACCTCTGACCCCTAGACTTCCAGGTTCACAGCTCATATTCAGCAAGCGTGTTGATTACTCTGTGGAAATCAATGAAACTTCTACTTATGCTAAGTAAGTGTGGCTGCATGTGAGTAAAGTAGCCAAACAGGATCTCTCAAGTAGGCAAATATTTTCTCTATTGTCAAGATTTCACAAGGAGGGCTTTGCTGGATAAGTCATGCCACTAAAATACTGCACTAAGGGCAAAGCTGTTCAGCTTCAAAATAAAACCTGCCTCAGCGGTAGTGTCCAAAACCTGCTGCGTCATTGTGCTGAAAAAAAAAAATGGTGTGCCTCCTTTGGCAGGTGTACAACAAATTTTGCACATGATTTGGAGAGGGGGAAAGGAGGAAGACTCAAGGACAGGAAGGAAAAAACCTGTTTTATTCTGTAGTTACAAAAACATGCATTCACACACATACACAGCTCTGTGCACAGATATATGTGTACACACAGATAGATATATGCTGGTATTTATATACACATGAATGTGTTTGTGAACAAGTTTATCTACACAAGTGTGCATGCAGTACTCTTAACTATGAAAAGTATACATGCATAAAACTACATGCACTCAAACATATCTGTGCTTGTGTATATATACTGTCTCTGCAGTCTCTGCTTACATGATCATCTAAATAGAAAGAAGAAATGTCTGCAAACACAGGTTGTTTAAGCTGGTTATTTGGATATTTCAAGATCATCATGTTACAAACAGGCATTTGGTTCCAAGAAGCAGGACACATTAATATTTTTCTTCTTCTTCTGGCTAGCAAGACAAATTTCTGCTCAGAAAACAAGCTAAGTATTTATTTTAAATCAAGTTATTCAAGATAATGTTATATAATCAAGACATTATCCATTACAAGTTTCTAGCACTACCTCTACAATTTGTTATTCTTCAATCCCCCTTTTTTTTTTCTTTTTTTCTCTTTCATTGGTCCCCTTGCCTCCAGACACTTAATTTTTGGGTCACAGAATTTACTTTTAGTAATTTTGTAAAAGCACCATGCTCATGTATAGTGTTTTTAAACTAATAATTATAAATACAATAAATAGTCATTGCTCTGCTTGTTGCTCAGTGTAATATGATAATATGAGTCACTAATTATGAATAATTATTTTGCCATTCATTCAGATGTACAAGCTTTGGCTGGGTTATCTAGTTTCAGGGCAATTTTAGCAGTATTTTAATGCTTTGCATTTAATTTTACATTACTGAGAAAAACTGAAAGAACTTTTGGGACCAGGTTGGAAAAAATGTAGTGAATTCAGTTTAAACAAATATTTATTGGCACATTTTATCTTAATTTTCTTAGGATTCCACCTCCTCCAAAGTTTGCACAATTTATGGGAGTGAGACTGAACAGATGAATTAACAGATAGTTCTGGATGTTGAGGCAATAAAGTGCTATAAAGACCAAAATTTTAAATACATTTTGAAAAGAAGAATTTAAATAAGGGTCCATCTTCCATAGGTTTACAACCCCAATTATTTTCACTTAGTGAGGAAGGAAGAGATTTCCAAAACAATCTGATTTATTTAAATATTGATTTGTAGAAAAAGTTGTAGGTGAAGAATGTCTAATTTCAAGCACAGATTTTAAAACTAAGGCTAACAAATTTTCCAAATGCAGAAAGCAGCTGTAGAGCTGGGAACATAAACAGCTATTTTGTCTCCTCATTATCTGGTTCAACCATCATAATTTTAAAAATACCTGTGTATCAACTGACATAAAATTTTAGTTATATTCAGCAGGATAATTAGTTGGATAAGTATTTAGTTGTATTGACAGTGACAACTAAATGACTACTGGGATATTTGATACTGCATGTTTTCTGTTGCTGTTGTTGAAATTTTGTTGAAATATGAGGGGAAACATACCCTTTCATGTGTGTCATTTTGATTTGTCCTACAGATGTATTGAGAAGTTTTATTTGCAAATGATATGCTAAGTATATCTGAGGAGATGACTGGGATAGTTGAAAAAGGTCTGCGTTTTCACCTGACACCCACATTTTATTATTCTTTCTCCAGTCTTCCAAGCAGACACTGCTTTACTTTGCGAGACTTTCCTTTTTTAACACAATGCCACCCAGATGTAAGAGTTAATTCACTCTTACAGGCAAGCACGTGGATCATTACTGTCATGGACAAGATTATACAAATTCCACTGGTAACTCTAAGTATTCTTTAAAGTATACAGTTATTTAGTTTTTGAGTTTGCAGTCATGTCTTCAAGAAATCCATATTTCACAACATTTTTCTTATTTTTCCAAATTAGTTTTCATGTTTTTGCCTGAAAAGCTTTTAGGAGGAATATTGAGGTTTCCTGGAATTTGTTTTTTCCTTTATTTAAACTACACTCTAAATCTCATTTCGAATATCTTCAATGGCATGGCACTTGGAAGTACTTTCCTCTTGCCATGTGTGTAATAAATTTTTCTTTCTCCTTTAGCTCTGGACTGAACTCAGTCAACCTTAAGTTAGACAAAGTAAAGCATGAAAGGCTCACCAACTTCTTTGTTTGTTGATCATAGAATTATCAAAATGTGGTGAAAAAAAAAATCAATCCATCTTCTTAAAACATTAATTCCACTGAGACGGTTCACCTTATTTTGCAAAATTCTGTCTTTGAAGACTGACTATAGCATATTGCATGTCATACATTAATAAAGGCATTTTCCCTGAACAGAGTTAACATTTTAACAACTATTCCTTTGCTATGTGTAAAGTCTATCACTTTTCCTCTGACTGCTTGTTGATGATGATGAGCCATGAAACTTTGGATCCAAACATAGCTGGTGTTCCGTCTGTGCTTATAGAAACCCATTTCATCATCATTATTTTGCATTTAATAACATACTTGAACAACATAATTATGTTCCTCTCTTGATTCTTCATTATTTTTGTCCTCAAAATATTTTTGTTTACATGGCTCACTTGAGCTATTCCACATGCAAACATTCCCATTTAAACCAATGATACACATATCATTAAATATATTTCAATCATTAGCAAGTATAAACTTTGGGTTTTTTTCTCTAAAAACATATGCACTGTATAGCTTGTTATTTACATAATTCCTTGCTGGTTTGAGTTATTTTTGAGGGAGACATTTCCATCCTTCTTTTGAAGAAAACTGTCATTATAAATATATCAACAACCTTGACAGATGCCTCAATAGTGATTTTCAGTTTTTCTTAAAACATTTTTAAGAGAAAGGTCTTGATTTTCTTCTGAAGAACACATAACCTTTTTTTGAGTAGTGCTACTTTTCCAAACAGTCTCCTTTGATTTTCCGTACATTATGATGTTGTTAGACTTCTTCCTTTCTTTTCCTTTTCTTTTCTGTTCTTGTCTTGACTTTCTTTGTTATCAGGATCAAGTAGATGTTCATATTTTCAGCAGTGTTTTTCAAGGTCACTTCCCTATTTTCCTTCAAAACAGCACACATATTTACTTTGTTGAGTGAAGAGATCCATGAACCACAACAGTACGTCCCTTGATTAAACTGGAACTAATATTCTATTGCAGTTTTTTATACATTTTATTCACTTTTTTTCTGTATTTTTTATTTCCATTCTCTACTGACTCTTCTCATCACATTTGCCTGCTAACTACTGGGCTGCTTGAATCAGGTTTGCTTTCCTAAGTCATACATGAGAACTTTCTTGCTTTTCTTGTTTACTAAGTGGATTCCCAGGGAGACCATAAGGACAGGAAGGATGTCATGAGTTTTCATCTCTCTTCTGCTCTTCATTATCACTTACACTGAGTGGAAAACCATTCCAAACTTTCCAAACTATATCAGTGAGTGTCTAGAGACCTACACTCCTCAAATTCTTTCAGGCTTTAAATTAACAATAGTCATGGACACTTGACAATCTGGTAGGGTTTTTTGAGGGGAGGGAGGGAATTGTAATGGAAGGGATTAAGCCTTTGTTAATTGACATAACAACATAAAAATTATATCTCAGGAAGAATTAGTCTCCCAATGTTTCTCACTGTTATGCAGTGATCTAGCAGCACTTTATCCCTCTGATATAAACAGATCAAACTTTAATTTGCTACTTACACTCTATTCTTACCTGGAGAGGGATTCACCTCATCCAGATTCAGAGGAAATCTGAAGTTGAAATCATTCTACTCTGCAAAAATTAACACTTACATTCAGAAGAAAAGAGTTCCCTACTATTGGTTTTTGATCGTTATATTGAAATTTATCTTTGGGTTTTACTGCAGTCTTCCATCCTTCCTTTCTTTTCCATCTTTGGACAATGAAGGTTGACTTAAAGATGGGGGAAAATACTGAAAAACTGCCAAAGCTTTTTGATTAAATCCACAAGATCTATGCTAATTTTGAGTGATAATTATCTTGATTGTCAATGGCTCAATTGTTCTGTATGTCTCTATATAACATATGTCTATTTGTAATGTCTGGGTTGAGAAATCAATGGGTTGAGGGTGCTGAAATTTAATCAAAGCTTATCCACAACATTATTAGCATCATTTGAGCTAAGTCCAGAATTGAGATTCCTGGTGTCCCAACAGAAGCCACAAGACTCACGCTGTAATTTCTGCCTTGTACAAGTCTGAAGCACTTGGCTGCTGCTTCTCTTGGTTAAGTCTGTCTCAGGTGTATGAAAACTGCTCGAGCCCAATGCAAAGAATGGGTGGCCATGGGATATCATAACAGCATCAGCTTCAGGATCTCTCATTTGCTCTGTGGTAGGCAGAGCTTGAACAGCATTTGGCTCCTGAATCTTCATTTTCTGCCTGAACAACCAGTTTTTGCCTTCTCCAGGGAAAGACAGTGACCCAAACGAGAACAGTGTGTAAGTTCAAACTGCATGGAGGACACACACGGTTAACTAAGACAGAATATTTGAGCAGCTCTACCATGATAAACTCCAGTTGCTGTAGACATATATTCTGTATTTAGAGCAGCTCACTGCGGTCAAGACTGGAGTTGTTTCCCATTATGCTGACAGTCAAAACTTAGTGCATTTGAGAACTTGAAATATAAGTATGTAAATATCCACTTTCAGATTTTAGATATACATTTCAGCGCCTATAAATGTGAATTACATAGGACTTGGGGAACCACATTTTCTTTTGGCTCTGATTCATGATGGAATTGATTTAGAGGGGAAGAAAAGAATCGTTCCGTCTCAGATAGTTCTACCACAGTGGAAATAAAATATAGATGACTGTACAAAACTTCCTTATTCAAACGGTTGAAAGAGCTTATTTTTCCTGGCAAAAATCCTGTTCTCAATTACATAAATGGAACCCAAATCAATTTTAATAAGTTGAAATTTAAGGACCTGATCCATCTCTGAAATAAATGCTAGTTATGTCATTGGCTCAAAAACTTCATTTTAGCAACCAAAGCAAATGTTGGGAAGAAGCTTTATGAATTACTTGCTCCTTTAAAGTTTTATTTTGCTGTGCTTTCTTTACGGTGCCTGATCAGGGATTCTACAGCTTTATGGATTTTTTTGTAGAGATGTACCTAGCATAAGAAAGATGTTACATAATTTTTACTTCTTTCACAAGAAAAGTGTGTACATTTTTTCCACATGTTCATGGAGCACCATGAGGTTGGCCCACATATTTAAGCATGTAGATATCAACTTTCTATTTTTTTAAAAAAGTAAAATTATGCTCTTTGAAAAGAAAATCTAAGTCTCCATTAATATTTATGTTTCTTTTGATATTTAACAGGAATCTCAGAGGTAATAAATGAAATTATTATTTTGTTAAAAAATTCTGTTCTTTTCTGGAACATTCAACTATACATCCAAAATTATTGGAACTTGCTTTTAGAGAAAAAACTTAATATATTTTGGTGTTTTATAAGTTTTTGTATGTGTATGTGTGTATGCAAAAAACTGCAGGAATGGTACAGTAATTTAACTCACTGTGACACACTTGTATCTAAGGAAGCTTTATTTCCTAAGAAGGAAAGTCAAGCATGTGAATATAAATGTCTTTGGATTCCTAGTAGTTATAAAAAACAAGAGCAGCTAGTGTGGAGACAATTCATTGTAAGATTTTATGTTCACAAAGTATAGTTTAAAGTCCCTATTCCACAAGAGGAGCTTTGCCACAATGAGAAATACATATGCACTCTTTGTGAACCTGAAATGAAGTTTAGAATGAATGCATCTTAAATCAGATATCTGAACACACCATGCCTTGCCAGTTCATCACTTCAGTCATGTTTATCCATCCTCCAGCTCTTTGAACTGCTCCCCTGCCAGCTGAAAAATGTTAAGTTTATAGCACCTGCAAGGGAAAAACTCCACACAGCCTGAAAACAAACTACTGAGTTCATTAATAACATAAAGTAGATCTATATGTAGTTATTATTTATTTGAAGTCAAGGCTGATCCCTGCCCATCCTGAAATAAATTTCTCCTGATGTGGTGGTACAAAAGGACCCCACTCATCCTGTAAATATGTAATGTAGAAATGAGAGTTAACTTGGAATTCCAGGGTTTTGAAATATTTCTAAGGCCACATATTTAGATGTGTAATGTAGAATGTAAGATTTTAATTTCAAGCACTTGTGATTCATTTCTTATGTCACAGCAACCTTCAGAACAATGGAGTACCCCAGGTACCCTGTTTTGCATGAGATGTTTAAAGGTAAAAATAATATATGAAAAGTATTGTAATTCCATGCAATTTCAGACTTCTAGTTCTGTCAACGTTTGTCAATTTTCAATTCCTTAATTAACCATTAAGATTCAAATAACCATTTAAGTGTTGTCTGACATTAGTCAACTGTCATTAATACATTTCTGTCTTTATTATTAACATATTGCTGGAGTTCCTTTTACTTCTTAATTGGTCCCCAAATTAAACTGAGCTACTCCCATACATCTGTTGCTGGGATGAGCACTAACTTAGTAGTTAAGCAGACTGTACAGGTAGAAGACTTTCTTATCTTGAGTGTCTTTGTGATAGTTACCATCTATCTACAATATATACAAAAGGAAGGCACCATTTACAAGTTTCTGAGTGGACACACTCCCACATTTTTCCTGACTGTGGAAATCACAAAAAAGCACAGTAGTCTCAGAGTAAGTGTGCATTTTCTACATGGCCATCAGTTTAATCTGAGATATTTAAGTACTTAGATGGTATCCCTTAACATTTCAGATCATTATCATGTTATTCTGAAGATAAAGGAGATAACCAAATTCTGCAAAGGTATATTTTGGCTTTTTTCATTTGTCTTTATAAAAGAGGGAGGATAGGAAAGCAGATGATAAATATCCACAGCCACTTTCCTAGAATCAGTTTATTCTTATGTCCAAATTTTGATGTCACAATATAAAATTAAAGAACATAAAATAAACAGCATTTATGAAAAAGAGCCTGTTTGTTCCTCTAAGTTGGTAATTGAAAGATCAAAACGATACTTCAAGTAGACACTTAGTACATAAAAAATGCATTACAGCACTTGTTTATTCTGAATAGTTGAAATTCAACAAAGACACCCCAGGTGCTCTTGTTATATATTTCTAACTTCTAAATTCTGTAAAATTAAACACAATTTCAAAAAGCCCTGATTTACAAAAGCCCTATTTACCTGCAAAAAGGTTTACTTTTTCAATGCAGAAATGCCTTACACTGATAAGAAGACAGCTTCTACATCTTGAATTTCAGCTATGATGTACCTCATTACATTAGCACAAAGAACTTGGGAAATACATTACTAAAGTGTATTCAGCCATGGCTATAGCTTTGATAGTGCCTACCCTGTAGAAGATCCATCATTCAAGAAAGGTCTAAAGGGACAAATTTTAATAAAATTAAATTCCTAAAATAGAGGCACACTCTTCTGCATCCTAATATTGGATGCAGAAATGCAAAGGAACACTGAATTGAGCATTCTTGAACAATCAGTATTTTTAGTCATGCCTTACAGATGTAACAAGCAGGCTTAAGAAAATCATATTTAATGCTTTAGGGCTCATGGAGATGATTCCATATAGCATTTAAAGCTATTTACTTCATTTGCGAGATTATGAGACAAAATATATTGGGGTATGCTTCAATGGAAAAGAGTTAATTTGAAAATATTCACTGAAATTTAGGATTGATTTATAGTAAATCATAAGAGTACATAGAAGGGTGGGTAATTTACCACTTTTTAAACATCCTAAGCTCATGTTATTACACAGTGGTACTTAATCAGAAATGTGCATTTCTACAGATACAAGAGAAATTATGAAATTATTTACTGAGCTAGCATATTAATACATTTTTCCAATATCAAGTGAACTTTTTCAGTTTAAAGCCTGATTTTTATGATATAAAAGAAAAACTAAACATTCACTTGTAATGGCAAAATAACATTTCAAAATATATTTATAAAGATATCTCATTCAACCTTGGAATGCACCACCTTTTAGCAAATTAGAAAACAGGTTCTGATTACATGTACTAATTGCCCCCTTCAAACACTTGATGAACTATAGTCTATGATATTGTGCCATAGAGAACTTAATTTGGTAGAGCTGTCCTGAATACACATAGCTAAAATAGGTTACTTAATGCAGGTTGTTTCTCTATAGATTAAATTCTGTATTTTTTGTACTGCAGAAAATTTAGGATTATTTTTATATTTTATTTTCTTCTTTTGTACAGCTGAAAAGATGCAATATTAGACACTGAGCAAAAATCCTCATCTCAAAACCATTTAATGGAAGTCTAGCGATTGCAGAACCTTTTCTGTTTATGTGTGGTACTCTTGAGTCTCAAATGCTGTACTGGAGGAAGGAAGGGAGGAAGTCAACAAATTTAAAAAGCTCTTGCAATTAACATTTTAAATCAGGTCCTCAAGCCACTGCAGTCAATTGTGATAGCATAGATAAACGCAAGGTGTGGATAAATGTTCATACAGAAAGAGTGAATAAAAGGCTTTTCTCAGTAGTTAAAATGAAAGTTTCCTCTTTTCCTTTCTCTATCACACATACATATTTATACACACAAGCACACTCTATCCTTTGTGAAAAGTATGAAATGTGCAATATATTAGCAACTGTTATGCTCTTATTATGGAGTTGAATTTGAAATAAAACAGTTATTTAAATATTTGAGATAATACTTTTATATTTTATATAAAATTACTCTCATAAACCTTGTCAGCAGAAGCTAACACAGATGGCCAATCTGTTCATCAGGTAATATAGGCTTGTGCATTTTGCTGTGGTTCTGCATGCACATCTACAAAATCTGTCAAAATATCCAGTTTTGGAAATACATCATGGTAAACTTGTATTCCTATTTTCTTAACTTTTTTTTTCCCCACAATTTTCATGATTTAACTTTGGTTTCTTTTCTTGGGAAGAAATGTCACTGTACTATGTCACGATCTGTGATTTCCAAATTAGGATGACTATGCTCTCATCTAGGAGCTTTGTTACACACGTGCAGAAAATGTGTCTTTTCACAGTCTCTCGCAAAACATGTTTAGCATGCATTCTCTGAGAAAAAAAATGTTTGTAACCTGATCAGATTAATTTTTTAACTGATCAAATTAATTGTAAGAACAGTGTTTGACTCATTTGACTCTTTCATGTTAAATAACATTTTATAGAGGTTCCACACATATGTACTATTTTTACAGCTTACTGTTGCCAAAGATGAGTGAGACATAAAGTAAAGTTGGATGACATAAGAAATGGTTAAACATCTATTGCAAAACAAATAGAAAATAAGTCAGCAGACTGAAATTATCAAACTGATATTGAGTATTTTTGCAGTACTTTTTAAACAGTGTATGACATCACTGGAATGATGGAAACAGGTAACGTAGAAAAATGTCTGTGTGTTAAAAAAAAGAAAGATTAGAATTTTAATGGAAATGAGTGATGAAAAAAAGCAGGGTGACTGGATGACAAGCTTTTATGAGAATGATATTGAGGATGAAGGAAAAGATGCTAAAAATATCTTTGCTGACAGAGCATAGCTGTTTTAGAGAGAAGCTGAGGGTATTGAAAAGAAATCAGGTAATTTCTGGATAGTGCTAGAGACCTGCAGGCTGTTAGAGGAAGTAAATTGGCAAATGTTTTTACAGCTATGCAAAGGCAGGAAGAAGGTTAGAATTTTAATATGAAACGGTACTTGCTGGAATAGTTCCACAAAGAAAAGCAAAACCAAAAAACCTGAAGTGAAAGATTTACATGGCTCATGGAGACAAGCCTACTGTTTCAGTACTAAATTATTTTCTTTCTTCAAACTACGGCTTTTCCTTGCGAAATACACAGAAAATTGAGCAACATCCTTCAGATGACAAAACACAAGGGTATTGTCACTCTGCAAAATACTGTACAATCCACTCACTTGCCCATATATATTCCATATGCAACCAGACCTTTCAGCACTTTTAACAGATTGATCTAATGACTTGCTCCCTGGTGGACGTCATCTGGATCTAACTCAAAAGTCTTATTACCATCTTTTAAATCTCTATTTTTTATTGTACTGAACTATGGAGCAGTCTACATCTGTGTCATGATCTAGAGAAGTGGTCTGTGTGGTGGGTGGAGAACTGGCGAACAGGCTACACCCAGAGGGTGCCAGTAAATAGCTGCTTTTCAAACTGGCAGCCTGTCACAAGTGGGGTCCCCCAGGGAACCATATGGATCCCCATGCTGTTTAGTATCTTCATAAATGATCTGGATGATGGGATGAAATGTAGTCTGATGAAGTTTGCTGATAATACCAAGCTGAGTGGACAAGGGGACGCTTCAGAAGGGAGAGGCAGCCTGCAGGAAGATCAGCATAGGCTGGAAGAGACAACCAGCAAGAACCTCATGAAGTTTAGCAAGGGCAAGTAAAAGCTCTTGCGCCTGGGAAGACACAAGGAGGTATAATAATAATAATAATAATAATAATAATAATAATAATCCAGGAGTGTATCTCAGGCTGGCTTCTAACTGTTCATGGAACAGTTGTATAGAGAGTGACTGGAGATCCTGGTGGTCTACGAGCTCAATATGAGAGGTGTGCTGCTGTGGCAATGGAAGACAGCAGGATGCTGGGGTGCATCAACAAGAGCTTTTATTGCTCTTTATTTTCCCCCTCTNATCTAATGACTTGCTCCCTGGTGGACGTCATCTGGATCTAACTCAAAAGTCTTATTACCATCTTTTAAATCTCTATTTTTTATTGTACTGAACTATGGAGCAGTCTACATCTGTGTCATGATCTAGAGAAGTGGTCTGTGTGGTGGGTGGAGAACTGGCGAACAGGCTACACCCAGAGGGTGCCAGTAAATAGCTGCTTTTCAAACTGGCAGCCTGTCACAAGTGGGGTCCCCCAGGGAACCATATGGATCCCCATGCTGTTTAGTATCTTCATAAATGATCTGGATGATGGGATGAAATGTAGTCTGATGAAGTTTGCTGATAATACCAAGCTGAGTGGACAAGGGGACGCTTCAGAAGGGAGAGGCATCCTGCAGGAAGATCAGCATAGGCTGGAAGAGACAACCAGCAAGAACCTCATGAAGTTTAGCAAGGGCAAGTAAAAGCTCTTGTGCCTGGGAAGACACAAGGAGGTATAATAATAATAATAATAATAATAATAATAATTATAATATATCCCACTGTTTAAAATAAATCCATCCTACATATTCTCAGAAGAGACCAGCTGCTTCTGACTGTGCCANTGGAACAGTTGTATAGAGAGTGACTGGAGATCCTGGTGGTCTACGAGCTCAATATGAGAGGTGTGCTGCTGTGGCAATGGAAGACAGCAGGATGCTGGGGTGCATCAACAAGAGCTTTTATTGCTCTTTATTTTCCCCCTCTGTGCTTGCCAGGCCACACCTGGAAATATGGTGTTGGGTTTTGATCCCTGCTGAGCAAATAAGATGTGGACAGGCTGGAGAGGATGCAGAGAAGGGCCAAAAAGATGATCCAAGGATTGGGAAGCAGCCATATGGGAAAGGCTGAGAGAACTGGGTTTGTTCAGCCTTGAGAAAAGAAAGCTTAGGGGAGACCTTATCATCTTCCAGTTTTTAAAGTGTGACTACAAAGAAGATGGAGACTCCCTTTTTGCAAAGAGTCACAAGGAAATGATATGGGGTAATGGGCACAAGTTACTCCTGGGGAGATTCTGATGAGACACAAGAAGAAAGTTTTTTTACAGTGAGAACAATAAGCCATTGAAATAATCTCCTCAGGAAAGTGGGCAGCGTTGGACACTTTTAAATTCCCCAGCATAGGACACTTTTAAAATCCAGCTGGACAGTGTGCTAGGCCTTAATGAACATTTCATTGACCATGCAGAGATGGTTAAAAGTTTATTTACTTCAAATTTGTGAAGGCGTTTTTGCAGAGGTGAAAAGGGGAGACTGGAAAACCAAAGTGATGAATCACATAGCTAACCATAGAGTAGCCTGTGTAATATCAGAATCTCTGATTCTCAAAATCATTCCCAAGTGTTTGAGAAGAAATCAAATCAAATACCACTTTTTTTTCTTCCCTTCCTCCCTGCCTCTCTTCATTGCTTCCTTCTACCCTCAGAAATAATCTATTGGAGCCTCAGCAAATATATACTGAATTGATAAAATAAAAGGGAACAAGGAGATATACTCTGATCAAAAATGTGTGAATTATTTTATAAAAGCATATTAGCTACCTAAAAAGATTATTAATTTCTTGTGTTATGGAATTTGTTTTCTTTTTACTGCATGCATGTGTGTGTTAAATATGCATGTGCGCATTTACTTTTAATGAGCAATTACATACAATTTCCTTAACCAAGAAAGGTCTAGATTATATTTTTTCTTTTTCCAAGTTTATTTTAAAAAACCCTATTTCTGTCAGAGATTGAGTTTTCGTTCAGCATTTCAGTCTTCTCTTTTCAAACAAATAAATTTTCAGATTCACTCATTTACCTAGACAGCTTTTCTAATTTTGAAAGGTACAAAGTAATATATTAGAGAGTTACACTAAACATATGTTTGTATATAATAATGACTATAATGACAGGAAGAACAGGACACAGGAAAATAACAAAAATAAGGACTCAGGACTTTTGAAAAACTAATACATGCTACAGAATACAAACCAATTAGGTCAACGGACAAGAAATAATAAAACATATTGTATGTGTTACGTAAACCAGGCATGCACTTATAATTCCCCTCCCAAAACTGAGGAGTTATAGTGAAAAAATTATTGAAAGCATTAAGTCAGTACGTAGCTGCAGCTGAAAACAAAAGAGAACTTAGAATGAATAGGCAAAGGTATGTAACACAAATTAAATGAATGATTACTTCTATGTCAGGGGGCTGATTATGTTTAATACTTATTTAGAATAATATGCTTAGTTCTTTCCACTCACCTTTCCACAAGGGTATTATTGCTCTGAACAAAGAATAATATGAAGTGATAATAATATAGTTCAGCAGTCCACACAGAAGTGAAAATTGTGGATTTATTCTATTTAAGTTACCTGAATTGCAGCATGCAAAGTAATGAAGTTTCGATATAGTGAAGTATCAAACAGTTCAGACTGAAGAAATAGCAAAAATAAATGGAACAGTCAAAAAGAGGAAACTTAGGCAGAGAATAATTTACTTAGGTAGAGAAAAATATGAACTAAGATGCCAGGTAGATCAGTGAAGCAAAAAATACTAAAAAAGGGGAAGAAGCAGACAGAGATTTATATTCTTTGAAGGAAGATACTAAAAGACATGGAAAAAGTTAGAATGTGAGATTTAGATCAACTTAAAGGAAAATATTTCTTTTGACCTTTTATGTATGTTGTGTCTTCACTGCTTTGTATAGGGTGCTTAGATTAACTTTACTGTCTCCTTTAAAAATACAGTTAGTCCATAATTATTTTACGAGAATGACTTCTCCAAAAGATCAACAAATTCACAATTACAGACTCACTTTGCCATGAGTAAGTTATTATAATACATTTTTACTATTGGAAGTGGGAAGTCTGACTGTGATGTTACCAGGGGAGGGGAGGACTGCAGGAAAATTAGGTCAATTCAGTATTATTTTATACCACATGGGAATTAGAGAGGCCATAGTAACAGTATGCATCTGAGCAAACAGGGACAATTAAAGTATAAGCATTTAAAATTAGGTAGGATGAATTCTACTGCAATGACTTATACTTTTTTTTTCTCAAGCTGGATTTTTTCTTGCATCCAGATGTCTGGATCATTTTTGACTTGCACTCTGCACTTATGTACTTTTTAATTTGGACTTAATTTTATTTTCTAAGATCACCAGAAGTAACTTTAAGATACTTTCAGCAGAATTCTCCTGTTTCAAGGGAAGGAAATTTGGGGAAAAATAAAGAGGATGTTACAAACAGGAATGTCTGTTAAAGCAGGGCAAAAACAAAGGATCTGGAAAGCATTAGGAATGCTGGAGCATTAACACAAAGCAAAGAAAAAATTGTTATGTTTTCAAAATCCAAGGCTGTTGCCATGGAAAAGGAAAATCCTAAGAATTTTTGAGATGATTTTTAAAAAAAGATAAATACAGTAGCTGTAGTGTATTTCTATCAGAGATCAAACACAAATAAAGGAGAGAATGAGATTACCTGGCATTTGCAACTGCTTACAAAAAATCCAGGGAAAGCTCAGTGCAGTAAGTGACTGGTGCCATTTAATTAATATCTGTGCCAGTAATTCCTTCTGTTGGATGCTGAAATTTATTTCCAACACTGAACTCCAAATCAAAAATTCTCTGCTCTTTTCTTGGACTCAAAAGCTTCAGATGTAATGGAAGAAAAATGAAGGCTCTCTTTTCCTTGGGCCCTGAGAATGGTAGCATAAGAACAGTAAGTGTAGCTTGTCCTGAGGCAGACCTTGTACCTTATTACATGAAGCTTAATATTCACCTCTTGCAGTAAGATGACAGCAATTGCCTTCTTACTTCTGAGTCTGAACTTTGGACTTCATTAAGACAAATGGAAGTGTGTTGTAAAAATTAAACAGAGGATTGTGTATGTATGTGAATTTTTGCTCATCAGATCTCACATAGGCTCTTATATTGGGGAATATTCCTTTTTATTCTGTGTAGTATAGTTAATTTCTTCTTCTAGAGTCTAGTTCAAAGATGGGGAGTATTTTCATTGACTCTCAGTTTGTTGTTAGTGCACAGAAAAGTGGTGATATATACGAGCAAATCTGTAATATGACAGTGAAGTTCCTGCATATTTTTCCATTTTTATACCTTAGCACATCTACTTAGAGAAACAAGAATTTCTTCTTTCTCAAGCTCTTTATTGACAGAGAATAAATTAGGAAACTACCTTGAAAAATAGTACTGTGAATCATCTAAAATTACGCAGAAAACAACTATGTGGTCTCTGATTTCACAAGTCACAGCAAGATATAAGGTTTTTCTAATAAAAGCAAAGTCTAAAAAAATTGAATACTGTAAGTCAATAAATTACTCATTACAAAAGTATTAGAGTATGCTGAGTTTCATTCCCACCCCTCTGATTTTAAGAGGTTACATCGATTGTTTCTTTTCTATTCTATAACTCTTAGTCAGCTCAACAGACACACCTACACGTCATATGGTACATATTTCAGTAAACCGTGATTTTTTTTTCCCCCTTAACATTGTGTTCTGTCTTTGAATTTCAGTAATATGGAATAGGCAGGATTACTTGTAGGACCTGTGTAATTAGAGCTTTGCAACAGATATCTGAATATATATAATAACTAAATTAATTCCTAGAGATTTATTTTTTAACTTTCTGGTTATTTAACCTAAAAGATTTCTTAAAATGTGTGTGTGTTAATAGGTATGTATTTTAAAATATTTTTGCACGTGTATTTGACGAAAACACAGTCTTTTCTCTGTTAAAAAAAAAAGTTATATACATATTATCCTAGTAGTCTAATTAACTGGTAAGTATGAGTATGTATTGCAATTTACAGAATTTGGAGAATTCTGATGTCATCTACCCCTTTGTTCACAGCATGAAAGTGGCTTTTTAAGCGTAGTGCTATGCTATTATGCTTTGTCTGCTGCCTCTAAGAAGAAAGCAGGCAAATATAGAATGAATTGTACCCAGCCTTCAAAAATAACTGCTTCCAGCTAGAGAAGCTGCTCTCTAGAACCAATGAGACACATTTTTCCAAAGAGCACTCAGTAGCTTCTGGTTAGGCACTTAATTGGAATGGCCAAATTTTTCTAAAAGAGCTCCTGCACACTGAGACTTCTGCAAATGTGACCACTAAATTTTGATTCCTTAGTTAGAGCTGTTCTTTTGAGAAAAGCTGCAGTGCTGAGGGGGGAGAGAACAGAATGATTGAGGGAGAAGAAATCTTGAGGACTCTGAAGCTGAACTACATGTCTATACAGCAGAAAATTTCAATAGGATTCAGAAGTAGAATAAATTGTCCTTCAGAGAGGACATATTATTTCTCTTCATATTAGTTTTTTTCCCTGCTTTTTATCCTCTCAAATTGAGCCTATTCTATTCCACTGGGTTACAGATGTGAAAAACACTTAAATGCCTTTACCTAAAGGTTCAGGCTGTAGAGATGAAATTGAATTTGATGTTCTGACCAGATTATGTCAGTATGACATGTCCCGGTAATAAAACTAATTTGGCAAGGGAATGATTGGTATTTTGATTGTGAATGCAGTGAAGAGGCTATTTTAACTGGACAAAAAAGATAAAAAGGCTAATTTTTAAACTGCTAAGACACTCAGTAGGACACCATTTATCAGTTCTGACCTTTAAATATGGAAGTTTATAAGCGTGTCAATGAGAGCACTATTCAGTAAGTAGACTACACCCTGAAAGACAAATTTCAAAGGGCAGCTGATCTTGGGTCATCCTTTCAATTGCTCATCTTGTATCCCTTTCCCTCCTTTATCAGAGTTTTAAATAGGTGTCAAACTCCTGAATGATTCAACAACACGAACCATTTCATTCTCTAGTCATTTTAGACAGTACACTTATCACTATGTGAAAAGCATACCTCTTTCAAAAAAACCCTAAACAATAAACTACCAAGTGTACTAAGTTCTTTTTATGAATATGGAAAATCACTATTGGAGTTTAATAGATAGATTTGGCTATATACCATCAAAGAGTTCAAATTATTAGCCACAACAGAACAAAAAGAAAGGCCACTGTCTGTCTGATATGATTTTATCCACTTCCTTTTCTCTATGCTGCTATAGACTGTACCACTATTACCATCAGTGCTATCTGATGCTTCAGGGAGTGAACCACATTGCCTGTTCAAATCCACTTCAGTCAATGGGAACACATAGAAGGCTTTTTGGTATCCAAAATTCTGCTACATACACACACACATACACAAAAGAATTATGATGGCAATTCTGTGTCTACATACACCCATTCTCTCTGGATAGTGACAAATGTAATTTTGGAAAAGGCAATTTTAAAATTCAACTTATAAATGTTTGTTTGTTGTTTTGTTTTTTTTTTTTTTAATTTTGCATTTAAAAGTCAAACTGGATCCTGATTCAACTTTAGTGAAGCCAAAAATAATTTCTTCTTTCTCTATACTTTCATTTAATCAACGGATATTTTTTTATCTCAGAAAAAAATAAGACGAATTAATTCTTAAATTTATCTTAATTTGGTTTCTGATGCTGTTTGCTGAACAGCATTAAATCATAAGCGAGGAGACTGCACACTTAATTTCAATCTTCTGCAGAGTTCAAATTTATTCAAAATTATATAGATGTTTCAATAGTTTGTTTTCTGAGCGTTTGATGATCTGTGTTTTCACCTCCTCCCTTAAAAATTAATTATTTTCATGCTAACTTAAGGCAAAGAAAGACACATCCCATAGGTCCCTGTAAGTTTTCAGCAATTTGTTGAGTTACACAAGCTTCTGACTTATACAAAAATTGCTTTTGAAAACAATTAACTTTTAAATAAAAACTTAAGTTTTGCAGATGGGGGGGCGGTGGTTTTTCTGTGTTTTTTATTTGATTATGATGTCTTGAACTCACAGATCTTGTTAAAGTTAAGAGAGCATAACAGCAAAAAACAAAATTATTAAGAATCTCATTAAAGCAGTCATTCTTCTAAATTAACATATACACGTTATTTTTGTTATTTTATCCTTCACACTTTTATGTGTTTTGGTTTTTTGTTTTTGTTTTCTTGTTTTAGTTTTGTTCCTTTTTTCTTCCAAAGTGCAGGGAAAAAAGATGTCATCAAAAGATATTTATTTGAAAACACCTCACACAGGCAGCACCTTTTTTCAGCAAGTGACCTGATATTCTGTGGTGCATATTAATAACCAAGCAACACATTGTGGCTCTCTGAGTACATGTTGTTATGGTTTCATTTTCTATCCTGTATCAGTCATGAGAAAAACCCCAAAGCCCAGTCAGTGCATCCTATTGCTTACACCTATCCTCTGCTTACCAAGGTCAGTGTAAAGGCAAATATTGTGAAATTTAGATGAGGTCTTAGTGTATGAGCTTGTAACCTGTACCTCAATGTTTAAACCTGATTATTATCAAATGTCATGTTACTCAATGAATTTGGTTTGCAATTATGTAAAGTAAAAATGTAGGTCTTTTATTGTGCTAACTCCATACGTAGGTTTAGCTCATTCTTCTTTGGTTTCTTACACCCAGCAGCAGGGCTCTGAAATCCAGCTATGTCCTTCATGTTTGTAGTGCTGTTTGCAAGTCTGCTACAGATCCACATATTAAGTAAAAAAAACTCAACAATTTTTTAATGGTTTCTATATGTAGATACCTACTGTTCCATATTTTTTGCAGGTATACATACTTTGTAATTAATGCCTGGGCCAAATCATCATTTTCAGGTTTTAGGTTGCACAGATAAAAACCTAAAAATATTTTTTTAGATCTCAATGGATTGTGTCAATAGATTTTTCTTAGGATAAAAAGAAAGAGAGGAGATTAAGATGGATTTTTCATCTGTAACACATAGTGGCTGTTCATCAGATGATGAGACAAAGATAATTTGCTGAAGATTTTATGTTCCTGGTGCTATCAAGAGAAGTTACATCAAAGACCACAGAATAAACTCTGGCTTCTATGATTTGGAAAAAAATTATTTAAAAACTTTGAAGGTTTAGTCACTACTCATGTTACAGTACACTGGTCTTGGTCAAATTCCACCTTCAATTTTTTTTTCATTTCACATTTCTGGATTATTTAGAATAAAAAATTAAAGAAGGGGAAAAAATATGACTGAGCTATACCCAGCTAGATACGACACCTTCTCATAAAAGACAAATATAAATGATTTTTAAAAAAAATTTTATACATTTTAGACTTTATTTAAAAGAAAACATACTTGCTTCAACGTTTGAGCTCATCTAGGCAAATTTTTTCTAGGTGTGAGACAATACAGTACCTGTCAAAATGTAACAGCATTCAAAATTAAAGATTTTATTTAAGAGACTTTTTTCAGTTCATGATTCAGCCCCTAAGATTATAGACTTTTGGTGGAGATTTTTATACCAGATTACATATACAATTTTGTCTTTTTTTTTATATGATAATCCATTTTTTAATAAATACTGGAGCGGTAAAAAAATTATAATTTATGATTTCTTCAGTCTAGATAAGGAATTCTAACCCCAAAAATGTTCATTACACTTTATGTTATATAAAATTGGTCGTTTAATCAATCAATGAAAAATATTCAAGGCACATTTAAGCACATTTAAGGGTCTCAGTTGCACAGGGATTGCAATGAGAATGATACAGTGATCTAACCGTGAAACATCCACTAAATCAAAGGACAGAGGAACTAGGTCAGCATTAAATCTTAGAAACATAACCACAAATGTGCTGTGTTTATTTCCAGTGTCTGAAGTAATTGAAGGAAAGCTTTGGAGGGTTTACAGGTATTGTATCTTTTAATGTATTTCCAGAGATACTTTATGGGGTTTAAAAGAGAATTTTGTTAACTCTCCATTTGTATTTTGAAGCTCAGAACACAGTGGTTGTGGTGGGTTTTTTTTTTGTTTGGTTTTTTGGGGTTTTTTTTTGTTTGGTTTTGTCTTTTTTGTTTGGGTTTTTTTTGGTGGTTTGGGTTTTTTTTTTGCTTTTTTGCTATTTTTGGGGGCTTGTTTCAGTTCTTGGGAGTTTTTTGGTGGCTTTGATTGGTTGGTTGGTTGGTTTGGTTTGGTTTGGTTTTTTTATTTGTTTTCTTGATGAGGTCTAAACAGAAACTTAGAGAAATAAGGCAGAAGTAAAATTGCTAATACCTTTTTCATTAAGCACATACCTACTTGGTGATTTTTCAAGAATGTGTATATTCATGGTTAGAGTTACCTGAATTAATTTTTCTGGAAATCAAAAGGAGACTGTTGGGACTGTTGGACAATGTGCTAATAATAATAAAGATGATAATTAGAAAATACTTCTCTGTGAAAAACAAAGTTTTCAATGAGAAAAGTAATCTACTATTAGTTTTTCCATTGGAAATTATATTTTTTTTTAAAAAAGGATATAGTAGATAAAGGAGCAGAACACTTTAATCAGCAAAAGCCAAACTTGACTTTTCACAAAATTTTTAACATTTAAATTGAAACAGTAAGTAGTTGGGGTTTTTTATCTTCACCACTTTATTTGATTAAAAATCTGTTCCTCCTCCACCTGCATTCATGAATAAATATGAACAATATTTCTCCAATAATGCATTTAAAATAATAATAAAAAACCCATAATAAAAAGTATTGGAATTCAAAATGCTTCTGAAACTTTCCCTCAACATCAAAGGAAAGGGGAGAAAAAGACCCACAAACCTCTCACAATTCAAACAAGTGCAATTGAAAGTGCTTGTTTAAATAATGTATGTATTTGAAAGTAAAAAAAAGGAAAAAACCAAAAAAGTCAGTATAATGCACCATGAATGCTTATTATCTATAAATCTTAATTTTAATGTACAACTATTCCATTAGATCAGGCAAAAACATGTTGATTCTGGTTTAGCATCTCTAATCAACTGAGATGGAGAGACTTCTGCTCTGTGTAAATGAGTTTCAAAATGCTTTTCTTCCTTAATATTTCCTTATTGCCCTTTTCGAAGCAAGAAGGATATCAAATATGCTCGCACCAGTTAAAAATACCAATCAGTGTCTGATTCAAAGAAAAGCTAAGAAAATGTGAGGTCTGAAGACTCTGGACTTCTTCCAGCTCTGCTCACCAACAAGTAGCTCATTTTTAGCATGCTGGACAAAGAACTTCTTTCATGAAGAAGCAGTCTGTTGCACCCTCCCCCGCTTTCCTAGCTGAAAATTCCCTAACACATCATTTTCACTGACTGTTCAACACAGTGCTATGTCATGATGGATACAGAGAAACCATAATTAACTTCTTTTATTATAACTTCTTGTCTGTCTGCAACGTGAGACACCATCTCTGTAAAGATTATTTTGACAAATGCCGGGGATAAATGGCTAACTGGTGCCTCACTATTCTTCTAAATGGTAAATATAGAGGCAGTGTGAAACTTGTAAATCTCACGACACACACACAAATCTCAAAATAATTATGAGGCTGTGGAATTCATCGTCCCATTGGAGGTAAAGAGAATTTAAAAGATTGTGACTGAAAAACTGATCAAATAAAAAAATATTTTCTTTTGCTCATTGAGCTCTGGTCATTCTTACAAGTTGAACAGGAACAGCAACAAAACCTGAGAATGTAATCAAAAGCCAACAATTTTATAGCAATGATATTGATGTTTTTCCCAAGAGCACAACAAGGATTGTGGCTCTATTTTATTTGATGCTGAGCAAACATAAAATGTACAGACTTTGCTGTCATGGGCTTACAAATGAATTTGTATTTCTTTTTATTCCTGCATACTATTACACATATTTTTTAACTGAGCCACTTATTTTTTTACTTCTACAACCAAAGAGAAGGAATTAACCATGTAAATAGGCACACTGAGATTAAGGATACCATTTAGCACAAACCTTAATCACTGGAACTGAACCCAAAATAAGTAGCTTGCTTTCTTGAATAACATTTACAAAAGAGTCATTCTTTCTCTGCATCACTACAAAATCTGCAGTCTACATGGTTTTTTTAGATTTTTATAAGCCCTATGCATCCCTTCTAAAGATTGTAGAGAGTAGAAATGCTTTGTCTGCAGTTTCTGAGCACCTGGCCTATCAAGTGAACTAAGAAAAGATTTGTCAAATAAGATTCATGACCACTGCTCCGCAGGGGAGGGTATTGCATAGTAATGTGATCAGCTAATGTCAGTCATGTCCCCCCCCAGATTTGCTCAGGTGGACAAATACACCTCATATGTAAAAGATACAAATATAAATAAAACCAGTACTTTTCTTTATGTAGAACAGAGTAATGTACTAAACCCAGAGATATAACAACAGTATAAAGAAAAATACTCAAACACCAAGTGCCATCAGATTTAATTTCCCGTACATTTTTAATTTCAGCTTTTTGATACAAACTGTAATTATGTAACCATTGCATTTTTTTCTTCAGGAAATTCTGGCAATGGACAAAGAACAACATCTATGCAAAAGATAGTTAGCTAGCCAGATTTTTTTTCTTTTTTTTAAGTTTGCCATTCAGAGCATTGTCCATACATACAGGACATCATTTCAACTGAACACTGAATTAAAAATTATTAACTCTTGGGTCATGTCTGTATTATATATATCACTGTGCTACCAGAGTCACTGAAAAACATTATTTTGCCCAACATCACTTAGAGGAAGGATAATATTATTATACTCATCTGAGATACAAGGAGCTTAATATCAGAATATGCAAATGTCTGTTAGCACTGGCTGATCCCACTTGACATGCCTACATCCAAATTTTCAGTGCATTTAGCATTTCATAACATTTTATCTGTTCAAAGAGCAGTTCTTGCAGACTTTTTCTGTGCTTCCCTTTGTTGTTCTGCTCTTTCTGCCCTTCTGCTCCTTTTACTCCTATTTTAACACAGTCAGCATCTCTCTGCTTCTTGGCCCCTCTCATTTGAGTTTGTCCTTTTCTCCTTCCCACCCACACTTTGCAGCTTGCTTACTAGCAAGAAGATGATGAACATGTGATCAAAATGACTTTTGGCTAGAGAAAAAGCATCAGTGAAGATTTGCTGAGCTCCATGACAGCTGCTCAACCTATGCCTGTTACAGAGACATAACAGATACTGCAGCCTGATCCTGAGGGTGAGTAAACACTGAGTGTTTTCACACTGGACGGCACATGGCCTTGGACAGCAGCTGAGCCCCACTGGTAGGAAGTGACCCTTTCACAACCTTTACCATTTTCAGATCAAAGTGCTGAAAAATTGTGTGGGCTCTGTTACAACATAAATTTTTTTGTACATCGAATGATGTATATTAATTGTGTGACTGAGCTGACTGAGGAATTACCGCTGAGAGGTTTGGAAAATATAATTTATTGAACTAAAGTTCCAAGATTGGGCATGGTGAACTGGACCTAAACTACGGACTCAACCACATTACCCAATGAGAGTGGTTTTGGATGACTTTGACCCTTGAGATCTGTCTAGGCACAACCACAGTGATCACTGGTTGGTGTGAAACAAAATCATGCCAGGGAGCATGAAAAAATAATGAATGAAAAAATAATGAAAGAATTGGATTGCCCCCCTTTTTTTTTTTTTTTTTTTCATTATGGGTATACTTTTACAGTTTGATCAGAACACATGAGAGGAGAGAGAGCATAGAAAGCTCTCAGAGAATTACCTGGAATTTAAATATACGTATATTCCCGTTGCTTTAAGAGAAAAGAAAAAAGTAACTGGCACCTTCATGTCCACATCACACTACTTCAATGTACCAAATTGATTCATCAGTCATTTGAAATTTTTATTAGTTACTGATGAGATATTTTTAGCAAGAACACAAAGATATTATAGGAAGTCACTGAATTGCTTCTATTTTACCACGACGTAGAAAAAACAGTGAAAATATAGCCCACAATCTCTGATAAATTTTACAAAGGACTTGTAAGAGAAAATGCCAGGCAGCCATATTCGGTCATGAAATGACAGTCTATTTTACTGTACATTATGCTTACACCTGTTTTTTGCATGATTTGCAATTTTGTGTAATCCAGAGTAACGACAAGTAATGCCTGTCTTGAACTGGTATAAATAATGAAATCTTTCTTAGGGTATCACTTCTGATTTGATCGTATTAAAGAAGGATCTGCATATTTTTTTTGCATACAAATATAATTTTGATTTATTATTAATAGTAAGTAATATGTAGAGTATAAATTAATTTCTTCAGGTAAGGGCTAAGAAAGTAAAACAAAAAAATTGTTTTTATGTTTAACTGAAAAAACAATCCGCTAGTAACCACTTTCACTTTACATCTAGTTTAATAGGTCATTATTTCCTTCTATGTGTATTTCAGATGTAAAAGTATAGGTACATTGACTAATATGTGAAAGAAAGAAGATTCTGCAAAGAAAGTATTAGGACCTCAGAAGTTTATTTAAAAAAAAATAAAGGAGGTACTTAACAAAACTAAAATGTAACATTACAACTTATCAGAATGGTAAAGGCAGCCAATGTAATGATTTATTCTTATGACCCTTTTAATAGACCACAATTTTTTTTTTTTTTAATATATGCTAGCCAAAAAATATAAAGCAAAACAAGCTTTATAGTGTAGTGGAGAAAATTATGACAAATGAAGGGTTTCAAAGTCATAGACACAGTCAAATCAAACAAGAGTCTTTAGATCCTAATGTACTCTACTGTATGATCTGTTTATTCATTAATGAAGCAATTGGAAATGTTGATTCAGGTTTATTCTCTTGTCATGATTTGCTGGGAGAGGAGGGCTAAAAGAAAATACTAGAATAGAGCTGTTTAAAGTTATGTCTACAATCTCTACATGGCTTTGGCCATGTTCCAGATACATTACAGAAATCTCAGAGCTTTTCCTTGTCGCTGTTGAGCTGCTAGCAGAGAGAAAGAACCTCTGACTCAGTGTGGCATAAAAGATCTGTATTTTTTTTATTTTTCCAACTTAAATAGACTTTTCAAAGGTCACTCAGATTGGTCAGTCCAAAACATCCCCCTAAGCCTATTGGCCAGGCCTGAACTGCGCACATCTCAAGAAACTGTTTTATTAAGATCCAAACTTTATCTTTGTTTATAAAAACACAAGAAAAGAGAGAAAAATTCTCACAGGAAAGGTCTGTGCTAGCCACAGTTCCTTTTTCTTTTTTTTCTG
Organism: Grantiella picta; assembly: GCA_013397955.1. NCBI lineage: Eukaryota > Metazoa > Chordata > Aves > Passeriformes > Meliphagidae > Grantiella > Grantiella picta. The sequence continues at coordinate 516,566 of VZRM01006295.1, read as the reverse complement.
TTTTCTTTCTTTTTTCTTTTTCTTTTTTCTTGTTTCTTTTTTCTTTTTTCATTCTTTTTTCTTTTTTCTTTTCCTTTTTTCTTTTTCTATTTTCTTTCTTTTTTTTTTTCTTTCTTTTTGCCCTCCTCCTTCCTTTTTCCCTTTTGCCCTTTTTCCTGTCACCATTTTTCTCCTTTCCCCCTTCTTCCTGCCATTTTAATTTTGTCTTTTTTCATTTCCCCCTTTCTTTTTTAAATTCTTTTTTTTCTTCCCTACTTTCACCCCTCTTTTTCTTCCCCTTCTTTCTCTTTCCTTCCCTTCCCCTCACTGCTTTGCCTTACCCTGTCCTAGTATTACCTGTCTTTGTCTTCTCATGCCTCTTCCTATCATACTGTGGGTTCTCAGGGGAACATCTGCCCAAATGCAGGTGGAATGCAGTTTCATGATGCATCTAGCTCCTGAAAACACCACATTGAACCCACACTGGCAGTAAGGAGCAATCCTCATAAGCTATAGGTTCACAACCTTTTACAGTTTAGACATCTGTCACAACGGGGAAATTCTAACTGAGAAAAGTTGTTACAAAGATGAATGCAATTTTGATGGTATTTAGAGATTCACAAAATTAATGAGTTAATGAAAATTTAGATTGATCAATGCATGAATAAATTACTTATCTCTCTGGACTTTATGAATATATAGGATATCTAACAGCTACAGTTATTAACTATGGATTATTTTTCACCGCCCAGTTTTTCCAATGTATATTACTATTTGAAGGGTGGGTAAACTGGCATATTTTCACACAGCTAGATAAGCAGAGGTTACTTGAAATGGACACATATGGATGAAGTTACATTATTGTAGTACTGACTTTGTAAATGTAGATGTCATGGATTAAATTCTGGAATTAAAGATGCTTAGAATTTGATATTTGAAAATTCTTACTAATTTTTTACATTTTCTAAACTGCCTAATTCTTGCTGGAATTTCAGAGATGTTTGGACGCAGATACTGGACATATCTGAAATTCTCGTAATTATTTGAGTACTTTGAAATTAGCTACATAGCCCTGTTTTCAATGAGTCAGGCAGCATTTAATCTTTCTAAATCGATTTCAAAATAGAGAAAGGAAATCCATTGGAAAAAATAAACCTTCATAAAATATGCAGCGAAGAAAATTGACATAAAAGGCTGACAGAAGCACAATCGTTCTCTCTGGAAGACTGGAAATATAAATAAAGGCACCATTCTTCTCAACATGAATTGTGCTTATGAAATATGAATGTTAGCAATACTATACAGTCGAATATATTATCATGAAGATCAGTATACATTCTTCAGATAATTTTCAAAGGTCATTAAAATCAAATAAATATCTGAATATCCACACACCATCACATGAGACACCTGTATTTATGCTCTTTGCTGTATGGTATAGTAAAAATAAATTATAAGACTTACAAAGAAAATTAAATAATATTAATAATAGGAACAACATACCAAAACCATGACCACTAAAACTGGATGGAAATTACACGTGACTTCATTAGCTTTGGCAATAAGACCATTTTTTTTTATGGATTTTTCTTTTTTTTTTGTCTTTTAGGGTGACAAAGGTTACAAAGTGCTTTGGAAACATGTCTAAGTGCTACTGCCTGTAGATTTTAGTAATAGTTCTTATACACTATGGGACTTATTCCTATATGTAGAGGGGCTATGTATTTCTTGAATGTGCATATTTGCATTTAAATTTAATAATGTCAGCCCTTTCTATAACCCCTATGAACAGATCTACTAATTATGCTGATTATTTTAAAGCTATGTTAGTGGAAAAAAATAGAAGACTTCTAATTAACACATTTTCAGGACTATGTAAAATGATATTAAAGAGAAAATAAGGAGTTATGAAACAAACAAAAAAATTAACTATCTTAAAGAAAGGGTTTCAAACAGTTATTGCATTGCCAGCAGGTTGAAGGAGGTGATCCTGCCACTCTACTCAGTCCTAGTGAGGCCTCATCTGGAATATTGTTGCCAATTATGGCTTCTCAGTACAAGAAACACACGGAGCTCCTGGAATGGGTACAGCAGATGGCAAAAAAGATGATTAATTAACAGGAGCATCTCTCTTACAGAGAAAGACTGAGGGTTCTGGGCCTGTTCAGCCTCAAGAAGAGACAACTATGAAGGTACCTCATGAATGTCCATGAGTATCTGAAGGGAGGGTGCCAAGAGGATGGAGACAGCATCTTCTCAGTGGTGCCAAGCAATAGGATAAGAGGCAATGGGCAGAAACTGATGCACACGAAGATCCACCTGAATATGCTGAAGAACTTTACTGTGTGAGTGACTGTGCGCTAGGACAAGCTGGAGAGGGTATGGAACTTCAGTCACTGGAGATATTCCAGAACTGTCTGGACACAATCCTGTGCCATATGCTCTAGGATGACCCTGCTTGAGCAGGGAGGTTGGGCCAGATGACCCACTGTGGTCCCTTCCAACCTGACCCACCCTAAGAGAAGGAATCTTTCTACATTTTGAATTCTGGCCAGCCTTGGCCTATTTCAATTCATTTGCCATGTTTATCTTTTGACATACTTATGTAATTCTTATATTTTAAGTTCCCTAATTTCAGAATTACTGCTATATATTTTTACATTCTATGAGAATTTATGGATAATTTTTATTTCCTGGAAATCAGATTTTCAAAGAAATCAGAATCCGATTTTGACTTTGGAAGCATAATTTTCTCTGTTATGCACACAACAAGCATTGTTCCAACAGACTTCATGTCAACCTGAAAGCCTATTTTTATTTTATTTAGAGTGAAAAACAACACCTCAGAGAATGGTGCATCTTATTTCTGATACACTTAGTTTCTATTTGGGTAAGAGGCTTACTGGCCCAGATAAAAAAGAAAATTTATAATCTAGAAAACAGCTAATAATATTATGAAATTGAAGGTAAAAAAGATGGGAAGGGTTTGGGCCAAAGCATACTTTCAATATTCTTCCATTATATTTCACTGGTTCTGCTGGTGTGGATGTTAATCTGTTTGTTTCCTTTGGTCATCACATACATTGCATTGCATAAACACATAAAAATCAATGTCAGTTCTTTTTAAAGTATTTTTTTTAATTCTAAGCATATTTAAATAGAAACGATTGGAGCTCATGCTGTCCAATTCATCTATTTTTTGTTTTGTTCCCCCTTGTCCTGGGCAATTAATATGTTATATAAACTGCATGTTCTTTTTGACAATTCTTCAAAATTTATATTAATATTTTCTGATCTCTCCATATTAAATCTGTCACATGATCTCTTTTTTTCTTCATTTTTGCATGTCTTCTTAGAAATCAAATTTTTTCCCATCTTATTTTGTATAACATGCTTTGTATAGCCCTGTAAATCTGCTTAAAGGTCGGTTCATTTTACCTTTCTGGGAATAAAAAATTCCCCTCACAAATTTGAGAATAATTAGGTACAGTCTTGCAGCATTCAATCAAATTGCAAGCCATTTTTCTGAACAAATTTTTTTATTTTATATACTGGAAAATTTCAACAGGCTACCCAAAGCCTTTGAGGCAAACCAAAATATTTTTTTTCTGAGAGGATTATCTTAAAAGTGACACCAGTAACAGAGTAGTAAACCCACCATTTTCACTCTTATGGGGTTTGTATCACTTGATTTATATCCTTATTATTAGAAAATTTGAGATGAACAGGTTAAAAAGTGTGGGGTACTGTTCTGGAAAAATAATGGGGAGTCCTAGCAGTGAGGACCACAAAGGTTGGTGTCAAGCTCATGTTAACAATTTCCACTTGACTTGAGTGAGGGTAAATGAAAACAAACAAAAAAGTAGTTTTAACATTCAACTGATATTTTAAATAAAGATTCATTTTAATTTCTTGAGCTTGTCTATAAGAGGTAAAACAGAATTGTGATGAGCTGCTTGGTTAAGCCTGGGAAGGAAATTCATGTTCATTTGATCTTGCACATAGATGGAATACATTACTCTGAAAAAGAAAAGCACCACAGGGCTTGCATATTTTTTAGCCTGAATTCTTATTTTAGTTCTCTATAACTAAGACAGTATTATTCAGTTAGAAAAAATACATTGTGTTAAATAGTAAAACCTGAGGAAAGGAAACAGTAATTTTCTAATATTTTCTAATATTTACTAAACAGTCTTTAGAAAAGTTATTCAATATTCCATAAACTCAAGAACATTTTCTCATCTTTATGCAAATTGTATAGTAACTCTATGATTCAGCAAGTGATCTCTTTGTTTCCAAAGTTATGGGTCGATTATGGCTAAGCAACTGTGATTGCAAGACCATTGCAAAAGTTTTGGCAGCTTGGCTGTAGGCATTTTAATGTAAAATTACTATTTCTGATCTAAAGTCTTAATTAAGTAAGATGGAAAATAACAATAAAATGGAAGCTCTGTGGCTCATCAAAATCTATTTTATGTGCTACTCAAAAAGGACATTTCACCAAACTGAACAGAGAAACTTCTTCAAAGTGTGTGCAGAACTTAACTTCAAGGGCACCTTTTTTTGCTTTTTCCTCTTTTTCCCCTTTTTTTCTTTTCTTTTTAATTTTCAGTTTGCCAAAGGCTGCTGTCATCATTAATAGAATTATTTCTAATTCATTTGATCTGTAAAGTTGTACCAGACAGGCCATTTCTATTTCCATGCTCTTATTCCTTATTTTGGAACATTTGGCATAGCTAATCAGAGTGATCAATTGATATATGGTAGATGAAGGTAGTTGCCAGAGTGCTAGTATTTTCTTAAGATAACTTATATCCAGTCTCTTAGCACATATTTTACAGACACAAGATCAATATTTTATTAGCAATTACTAATAATTCATGATGATGTAATACATGATGAGACGAAGCTATTTCCTGATATCTGATAGCTGGTTATAAATATAGCAGCCCCCTAGAGAAAATTATTGCTCTTCTACAGTACTAATACATGTCAGAAAACAAACAAACAAAAAAAAAAAAACCCAAAAAACAAATAAAAAACCCCCAAAAAACAAATAAAAAACCCCAAATTATTTTAGTATTTAGATAAAGTAATAATTTAATTGAACTACTATGTTTTTCTTCAAACACCTTTTTACCCCTTATCTTTAAAAGAATGATACAATGATGAGAGAGAATTAAGCAGTGCTTCATTTACAAACTCCTATAAAGTTTACAATATGAAATGTGTAGTAATAAAAGTTCTATGACTAGATTTAACCGGATTTTTTTCTTCAGTAGAAGAATCTTTCATGCAAGTCAAGGAAGAGGAATCACATTGGCTGTGTGGGTGTTCACCATGTGGAACTCTGATTCTTACTAGACAGAGCCCCAAATGAGAGAAATCTCCGAGGTTTCTACTGGCATGTTTATATACCTGCAGTGCTTTCCCTTTTTGGCTTGTGTTGACAGCTTTAAAAGATTGTTTTGTCTGGAGTGTCTCTAACTCTAGCAATAAGAATCTCCTTCTTATGGCCTACAATTTTGCTATCTGAAAATAATTTGCTTGTTATTAAGTAGGCCATATGACAAATCTGCACATATTTCCCTGTCTTCTACAGCTATGGTTACTCTCATTTTTGGTACATTAATCTTCTCCCTATCTCATTCCACAGCTATTACCTAATGAAGTGAATAATTAGAAAAGAGTACTCCAGAACAGTGAATGGAAAGAATCAGAAGCATGGTTAAATTCATGTAAACTTACTACTCAAATATTCTGAGTGTGATTAGAGTAATCCAACTTAATATGATCACAAAATAGATGTCATCAAATGAGAGTACCAGAAGGCTGACTTCCTTCATAGAAAAGAAAGAAAAGAAAGAAAAGAAAGAAAAGAAAGAAAAGAAAGAAAAGAAAGAAAAGAAAGAAAAAGGAACTTTTGGGTTACGGTTCATTTATGTTGGTTTAGATATCTACTTTAGAATAAGAAGAATCATGCCCTCGACTCCACTAAGTACATTGACCACATCTTTATTGACTATATAGGTAGACAGATTAGGATCTCAAACATAGGTTTTGACGTCAAAATCCACAGCATGAAATTTATATTCTCATTTTTAATTTGAATGCAAGATGAAAAGAAGGAAATAGTAAAATATATCTCCAAGTGACATACCTATTAAAAGTATTTCTCCAAAAAAGAGAATTGCATTCTCCTTATATATACATATTTATCTGTGTGTATATATCCATATCTATCGATATCTATCTATATCTATAGCTATCATCTATATCATATATATCTATCTATATAATCTATATCTATATATCTATATGTCTACATATATCTAATAATGGGAATTCAAAAATTTGCAACAAGAAATTTAAAATTATGTGTCTTTCCTTGTTCATTTTCCAATTATGCAACCAGGATACTAATGTAAGAGAACTGAGATAATGGCATGATGAGCCAGAAGTAGTATAGTAGAGAGCTGGCTAATAGAGGCACTGAATATGTGATCAAACTTATCTGTTTTACTGATGCTCTGTGGCACTTCTTCCCATCATCAATTAATAACTTGCCAGCCTTACCCTCAGATGCAAAGGAAGTCTGAACACCTGCATGACATCATAAAGGTGGTATGATGTTTATGTGATAACTCAATTTTTAAAATGCTCATCATCACTGTAGGATATAATTTTTTCTCATCTTATTTTCACAGCTTTTTCTCTGTGCAAAAGAGTTGAAGGGTAATGTCAGGATGGAGGAATGGGGAAGAAGAATCAATTTAAGAAAAGAGAAAGGAACACATATATGTGCTTAACTCAGAAACCTCATGTTGAAGAATTCAGGTCAAGGGTTAGAAAGAATTTCCTGCTTCTGGCATTATTACAATATTTCCCTAATGAATATAAAAACACTCATTTGAACAAGGCCTACAACTCCATCTCCCAGTGGCAGATCTAACTACAAGGTTGTAGAGTCATTATGTCTCCCTACTGGTGATATGGAATCAAGACATTAGCTCAGGATCTAAATGATTTTGAGGGAAATTACTTGTACCCTAAACCAAAATACCACTTCACAGAATAACGGACAACCTTTAGAGTAGTTTTTTGACTCCAATGGAACAGAAGCCAGAATTATGTCCCTGATATTTTTACTGCAACTGTAGGCCCTAACACTGCATCCAAACTTCATCAACATGTTGCAGGGAGAGCTCTGAAAGCTTGATTCTCCAATCATCAAGGTAAGATGCTTGCAGTACATTCATTTCCTGACTATATAATGAATACAAATTACTTTCTCAATCTGCACTTTCAGTCTAGATGGTCTTTAGGGACCATAACACAAGTATATTTTCAAGTAGCTCTTAATTGTTCTTTTGATACTATGATTCCTGTACTTCAAAGGTAGCCACATGGTTGAAATGAAGCCCCTAAGACAAAGAAGTTCCCACAGCATTTTCAATGTTGAAAGGAGCAGATTCATAGTATCATGTGCTCTTTTTCCTATTCATGTCTCTGGAGAAATGATAAATTTTCTGAATGTTCCATCAAAATTTGATGAAAGATCTAATCTGATGTAATATCTGGATATAATTTGTGGTAACAGTGTAATAACTGTTCTAATAGTTACTATAGTAAGTACTGTAATAACAGAAACAGTATTTTGATTTTAATTTTGCTTTAAAGAAATTTCTTTGTTCCACAAAAGCTCATTTTTATTTGTTTAAGAAGAAAATATTCACCCATTAAAAAAAGGCAGTTCAATGGTCTGTATCATTTCATACCTAGACATGCAGGATATTTTATAGAAAATGCACATTTCTTCACACGTGTATAGAAATAATCTTTTTAACAATGACAAGTTGAAAGATCTAGACTGAATTCTAGCTGTTTGAGGAATTTATAGAGACCATCACACTCCTGTTCTTCACTTAATGCTTGCTTCCATTCGCAATATTTTTATTTCAGTCTGAATCTGAAGGATTAAAGAGGAAGAGAGAAAAGAGGGAAACAGTACAAAACAAAGCATCTTACCCATAGTCTGCTAGAATATGGCTGAATGCCCTGCAACTCATTGCAGCTGCAAGGATGTGTGCAGGATATGCAGAGCTCACAAGTGACTGAGAGGGGATTTAATATAAAGCTTGTGTTACAATCATTCAGGAAGATTCTCATGTTCTGTAAGTGGGATTTCATAGCACCTGTTCTTATCCAGTTATCTGACATTAAATTAAGGGTCCTAAGTCCTTTTGAGGCAAAAAGAAAAAAAGCTCAATCCCCTCTCTGGTGATTCAGCATTAACAGAGTTTCTAAGAAAAAGAACAAACAAAAAATCAAATAATTGCCCACTTGTACTGAATTTTGGCTCTGATTCTGCAACAGGGAACACAGAAGTTTGTCATACTTCTGACAATCCATTGACGAAAGCAAAAGTACTACTTTCTACTGGAACCCAGAACACAATTCACGCTTTAGAGTTACATCAGTTATGATGTTTTGTTTCATAAAATTCAGGTCAGTTAATGAATGTTGAGAATGCAAAAAAAAAAAATTAAAGAAACTTAACAACATGTTTCACTTAGGAATGTAGTCACAGAATAGCACATTAGGGCCATTTTATGTTAACTTTGTAACCAGTTAAAAACAAATATTTCAAGCCAACCCATGAGTTTTAATTAAAAAAAAATAAAAGATAAGATATATGAAAATATGTCGGATGCCAGGCACCCACAAAAGCCTGTCACTCTCTCTCCCCTCTGCAGATGGACAGAGGAGTAAAAGGGCTGAGGTAAGGACCAGGAGAGATCACTCAGCAAATATTGTCACGGGCAAAACAGGCTCAACTTAAGAGATATGAAGATAATTTATTAGTAACAAAACAAAAGCAGGATAATGAGAAGTAACATAAGCCCTTAAAAAACACCTTCTCCCCACTCTCTCCCAGCTCTACCTCCTCTCCCAGCAGCAGGAGACTGGAGCTCATCAGCTGTGGCTTCTCCCACTGCCAGGGAGAGGGATCATTCCCCTGCTGCTCCATGAGGTCCCTCACACGGGAGACAGTTCTCCACTAACATCTCTGACATGAGTCCATCTCATAAGAAACAGCTCTCTTCAAACTGCTGCCATGGGTGCCCATCCCACAGGCAGCAGTCCCCCTCAAACTGCTGCAGCCTGGATCACTCTTCAGTTGTGTGTAGTCCTCCAAGGACAGGCTGCTCCAGGCTGGGCGCAGGGCCCCCTCTCTACATGGGTCTCCCACAGGCTCATAGCCTCCTCTCAGGCATCCTGCTCTGGTGTGGCGCTCCACTGATGTGGGTGGACCTCTGCTTCCTCATGGACCTCCGTGGGCTGCAGGGGCACAGCTGCCTCACCATGGTGTGCACCATGGGCTGTAGAGGAATCGTGGCTCTGGAGCCTAGAGCACCTCTTCCCCCTCCTCCACTGACCGTGGTGTCTGCAGAGCTGTTCTTCTCACGTGTTCTCACTCTATTCTTCTGTAGCTACAATTACAACTGCACAACCACTTTTTGGTTTGATTTCTTCCTAGATATGTTATTATAGAGGCATGACTGCCATCTCTAATTGCCCCAGCCTTGGCCAGAGGCATGTCCATCTTTAGAGCCACCAGGGATTGGCTCTGCTGGACACTGAGGAAGCTTCTAGCAGCTTCTCACAGGAGCTGTGCCTGAGTTGTACAGGCATGTACCCCCTGCTACCAAAAACCAGACCATGCAAACCCAACGCATAAGGATACAAAGTCACTTTCATAAACTAAGGGTGTGGAGCAAATATTTTTGGGAACCTAGGTAGAACTGTCACCTTTAAAGAACTACAAAAGCTACCAAAGGCCCATACTGTAATCACTGAACCATATTCTTACAATTTGGCCTGGTGAAACTGAAGTATCAAAAAAAGTCAAGGCAATGCAACAATAACCGAATACCAGTTTATATCCATCATTCATTAATATTTCATAGATATATTTAGAATTTCCAGATGAATTTTGCGTCTAAGTTTCATTTATGATTATCTTGATGGTTGGATATAAGAAGTGGTGCCAATCTCTCTGGAATTTATTCACGTTTATACTTAGATAAATGTTCCTATGCTAGAATGAATGAGTTTGCCCAGCAATTTGAAAATTTGGACTTCAGTCTAGTCACCACAAACTCTAATATTACAAGGAAAAAATCAAAAAAAGATGTTACAAAATTGTCTCTTCAATACAATTCCTCTCAACACTCGAGGGAAAGATTATTATTTTAATTTTTTGGGAATAGAGTATAATCGAGAAAGCAATTTTTAGTAAGTCTCTTGGCTCATATTAGATGTAGAACAAATGTTATTTTAAACATAATGTGTAACATTTAATTGCAAGTCCCTGTTCTGCCAGATATTTAACCTTTTTTTACATTTATTAACATTGTTCCTGAGAGGTCTATACAACCAGTAATCTCTTCATTATTCCATTATCTAAAAGGAAATCAGTAAAACAACTTCTGATTATTTCCTTTTAAAAATTATGAAATATTTTACAAGAATATAGTGAAGCAAAGGGGGATTATTGCCTAACAATTCTGATACATTTTGAAAAAGGATATGTTCAAGAAAACGAACCTGTAAGGAATTGTGTTTTGATAACATGTCATAATAACATTTGCTAAATCGCTCTTTCTTTATTTCTCTTTCTCTCTCTCTTTCTCAATTGTATTTTCTTTTCAACTAATTTAAAGAAAGAATATCCTATTAGAATTTTAATATTAAATTTAAGTATTTGTAATCTGGTAATATCCTCAGGCAGATTCATCCATAAGTCCTATTATCTTCTATTTAAATAATATATCCTGAAAAATACTGATGCAGGATTTAAGTCATAAGTATAAAAAGCATTCATTGAGTCAAGAAAGATACTAATAAATCTCAACTTTCTGAGAGTGGGACCAAGGATTGTCTTATTGATTTCTCTTTAACAGACTCAATCATACCTTCAAGAGCTTCCATATCATTCTTTTTGGGATATATAGCTGAATATCCAGGAATCCTGACTGTCAAATTCAGCTCTGTACATCAAAACATTTTCTTTAAAATGATGATACAAAAAATACAGAAATGGCTCTGGACTGCTATTATATTTTATTGAAGGATAAACTACAATGCAACAACTCCTGTAGAACAGAAGCTCAGATCAAGTTGGTCAGAACAAATCAAAATGAAAACAGTATTAGAAGTCCTCACTGCTCACTGTTTCATCTCAGAGGTTGGTCTTTCCCTTCACCTCAATCTTGCTCTGAGTACAGCAATATTTAGTGTCTTGCTGAGTAATGAATAATCCAAGCCTTGCACTAGACACCTCTGGAAACTCTCTATGTATGACCTCTGCCTCTTTATAGTGTGTCTCCTTCCTGTTCTTGGAAATATGCATTTGTGTGGAGACTTTGAGTTCTCTCGTTCTGTTTCCTTCCCTCAGGAGAGGACTGCTGGTCCAGTCGCTCCAAAGGACTGTGTATTGATCCAATACGTGACAGCCAGCAGTGAGAAAGTACGTGACCTCTCTCCCTCCGGCTGAGTTGCACCTTCCAGCAAAATGCAATGTATGGCACAAGAGAAAACACAACAAACAAGAGATATGTTATTTGTCACTCTTAATATCAGATAATTTGTATGCATATCAAGATGTTTCAGAGCCTGCACTGAATTTGTCACCAATGGAAATTTTCTCCACGTCCTGACAACACCATCTCTCTCCTAAAACCTGAAATTGACAAGTACACTGTTTTAAAAGAACTGATGACTATACTTGTATTGAAGTTATTCTTAATGAAACATAAAATCTTATTATAACAGGATATGAAGTTAGAATAAATGATTATTTTAACCTTTGTAACTTGGAAAAACAAATATTCTTAAACTTTGCTTTTCAAAAGCCCCAGCTTTTAAAAATGCCAAAAGGTCACTTGTGTTTCCTTGAGGAAATGAAAGCTTTATCAGAGTTTACCACAGAATTTTCTGTGTCAAGGCCCTGGAGGCACCACCAGGCCTGGCTGCCCCTACACAAGCCCCTGCATCTCCCTCCACCCTGCCCAAAACCCAGGACTCCATGTCACCCCCAGAAGCATCAACCCTGCCCCAGCCATGCCACAGCAGGGCTGGTCTCCAGGTCCCCTCAGCCCTCCCAGGCCCTGCCGTGGGTGCTACCCAGCAGGTGACATCCCAGCCCCACCTTGACCCATCCTCTGGGAGGGGCCAAGTGCCCAGTGCTGGGGCTGTCCTGTTGCCTCACTGTTTTCCTTCTTCTGTCTAGGGCTGGACCCAGGCTGATGGGTCCTGGGATGGACCTTGGCAGATATCCTTCCCTGACATGGCTAAGCATTGCGGCGATGCAGCCTTGTGTGTCACGGATGGCCACCCCGCGCTGCAAAGAGGGGTGGTTGTCCAGGGCTGAGACACGCTGGGGGCACATGTGGCACTGCAACAGGCAGTGGAACTAGGGGGGACGCGAGTCATCATAGAGGCACGGCGAAGAAAGAAGTGTAGGATCGCAGTCTGTGATTTCCAGGGAATTTATTAAGGTCCACAGGTGAAGGTCTGGGGACGGCAAAGAGGGACGGAGAGCAGGGGATGGTGCAGGGACAGGAAATCAGAGAATGAGAACCAAGAACAAAGGATGCAGAGGGTTAAAAGGAGAGGGAGAGGGGGAGTGGTTAGCTCTGAAAAGCTAACCAGGGAAAGCCTGGATAAGGAGACAAGGAGGGGAAAAGGGGTTACACCAATAAGTTTACAGCAGAGGAGGGTACAGACTCAGGAAGCCAATAATACACTCAGCTAGGGAGAGGTTTCTAGAACATAAACCATATACAGCTGGTGTTAATATGCATACCTTAAATCCTACTAGCACACTGCAACAAAGCATGATCTGAACACCTCTGAAGCCAAAGCACCAGGGAGCCAATGGCCTTCATGGTGCCTTGACACTGGTAATGTACTTGGGACACCATTCAGAAAACACAAAAGGAATCATAGCTTCTTTTGAGCCAAACAAGTTATAGTAACTGTAGAATCATAGGATTATTTAGGTTGAAAAACACCTCTAAGATCGTCAGTTCCAACCATTAACCCAACACCACCATTCACCACTCAGTTCACCACTGAGTCGTGTCTCCAGGTGCCACACTCACACATTTTTTGAGCTCTTCCAGGTATCATGACTCCACTACTTCCCTGGGAAGCCTGTGCCAATGCTTGACAACCCTTTTTATGAAGAAATTTCTCCTCATATACAATCTGAACCTCCCCTGGTACAACTTGAGGCCATTTCCTCTCAACTTGACTCTTGTTACCCGGGAGAAGATGCTGGCCCCACCTTGCTACAACTTCCCTTCAGGTTGTTACTGAGAGCGAGAAGATCTTCTTTAAGATCTCTTTTTTCCAGGTTAATCACCCCTAGCTCCCTCAGCTGCTCCTCGTGAGATCTGTGCTCCAGCGACTTCACCAGCATTCTTGACCTTCTCTGGACACACACTGCAGCACATCAATGTCCTTCTTGTAGTGAGGGGCCCAGAACTGGACATGGGATTTGAGGTTGTTCTCTTTATTGTGTGGCCCATTTTGATGGACTTTGTGCCATTTGAAAAGGTCATCTCCGCAACACTTCGTCTGCATTTACTTTTCTTCTGCGTACACTAACTTATTAGTGCAAAGTCAAGAATGCATCTTTTTGTCACCCCACCAGAAGCATCTATATTTTACTGCAATATTTCAGCAGCAATTACTTCCTGAGATATACTAAATACTCAGGCTTTTTACTGAAATATATGTGGTACTGCAAGTTTAGTTTGAAGATGATAATTTCTGATTTTGTTACAAGGTTACATAAACAATTATGCTTCTTTTCTTCAAGAAATATAAATAAATGCATTGAATATGTGCTTATCTTGTCCAGGATATGTAAATATGTACACTGAACATGCCTTTAATTATAATGCCCCCAATTTAATATTCAAGGGAAGGCATCAGCACTGCCAGAAGAGAAATTTATGAGAAAAAGAGAATAACTTGCCAGACTTCAGGTTAAGACTATATTTTTCATTTAGCGTCTGAATTAGGCAATACTTTCTTAACTTCAGAATTAAGCATCTAAAACTAGAATAACATAAAAATTAAATCAGAGCAATAAAAAGTAATAAAATTTTAAATTTGTTCTTCTATGATGAGAGAACTGATAAGTAGCACTTATACACTAAAATATTATTAGTTGCCACTAGTATTTGGAGAATATGAGATGGTTTAACCATACATTTCAAAATTTTAAAGGAATTGAAACACCACCTAGATGCGTATGCAGTAGATACTAAAGTATTTAACCAGGTTTCTAGCCATTCTTTTCTGAAATCACTGCTATAAAACACGCAGGTTTCAAAAACATATTTATGGGGGTATAACTATTTTCAGAAGCATTTGGTATGTTAGACTTCCAATAGTCTGCAGTGATCAGGGTTTGGTACTCCTCAGAAACTCCTTGAGAGTGTCAAGAAAAAAAACCATATTTTTTGCACCAGATTAGAACTGCTGTGACTGCAAAACTCATGCTGGTGCAATATAAACCTAGTTTTTATAGAGCTATCATCTTCAGAATGGTACTTGTCTATGACAAATAAAACTTTCCTCAAAAAAAGGACCTGTTAGAGTGAGCCCAAAGGAGGGCCGCCAAGTTCATATGAGGGATAGAGGACCTCCCATAAGAGGAAAGGCTAGGAGAATTGGATTTGTTCAGCTTGGAAAAGAGAATGTTTAAGAGTGGCCAAATTGCAGCCTTCCAGTACCTGAAGGGAGCCTACAAGAAACATGGAGAGACACTATTTACAAGTACTATGTACTGACAGAATGACAGGAAATGGCTTAATTCTACTAAAAGAGAGTAGATTTAGTTTAGACATTGGAAAAAAAATTCTTTACTGTGAAGGTGGTGAGGCACTGGAACAGGTAGACTGGAGAAGTTGTGGATGCCCACATCCCTGGAAGTGTTTAAGGCCAGGCTGGATGGAGCTCTGAGCAACCTGGCCTAGTGACAGATGTCCCTGTCCAGAGCCGAGGGTTTGGAACCAGGGGATCTTTAAGGTCCCTTTCAACCCAAACCATACTATGATTCTATGATTACATTTTTTAAAGCTCCAGAGTTCCAGTAATTCCTTGAGAAATGTGCAAACATTGTACACTTGCCACTTAAAAACACAAGTTACCATTTGCATAAATTAGCAACTATTCAAAGAAGAATATACTCATCTGTAAACATTCCAGACAACCAAGTATGATCAATAAATGGATTTTGCTACTCACTTGAAAACAAAGGGGTACTTGTGACCATTGTAAACACTTGACATTCATAAATGTATTTCATTAATATGAGGCTGATATTTTTCACTGCGGCCTGTGGCCTCACGGCAATGTGCCTGTTTGGGTTTTTGTTGCAAAATATCTTTCTGGGAAAGTACTACGTCTTATGCAAGTACCTTTATGACTGGACTATTGTGGGGAAAAAAAAAGCCTTTTGTTTTTCTTTTCTAGATATTTACAGTTAAATAAAATAAATAAAGGGAGCTGGTCCTGAGCAGATAAAGACATGTAATTTTCATCCTGGTTCCAATACCTATTTTAGAAAAGTGAAAAGCTCAAACATAGTCCTAACATTTCTGCAAGAAGCTGTTCATCATATAACATTTCTGGTTGATTGCTCATCAGCCATGTAGAGAATTAGTTCTTCAGGTTGTTGGGATTAACTAAGGCAAAAATAGAGGTTTAAATGGGAGATGATACCCAGCTGTACTTTTCACAGAATAATAGAATAGTTACATTTGGAAGGGCTCTCTGAATGTTCATTTGCTTCAACTCCCTTGCACAAGTTGTAACATAACACCTAGCGCAGGTTGTTCAGGAACATGTCTAGATGGCTTTTCAATATCACCAAGGAAGGAGAACTCACAACTTCTTTGGGCAACTTGTGGCAGTGTTCAGTCAACCTCACAGTGAAAAAATGTTTCCTATGTTCAGAGGGAACCAGCTATGTTTCTGTTTGTGCCCATTGTTTTTACTCCTGTCATTGGGGACCACTGAAAAAAGTCAGGCTGCACCTTCTCATTCAAAGTCCCGCTGGATAACAGCATAACCTTCTGGTGTATCAGACAATTCTAGTTTTCTGTTCATAAGCAACCTTGCTGAGTGTCTACTCTGCCCATTTTCCGGATCATTATTGAGGGTGTTGAAGAGGATTGGACACAGTAGTGACCATCAATATATAGAACAGATGCGGCACTTTTGGTTCTTTTGAAGAGTTAGCACTTCTCTTTTTGGATTCCGGAGTGAATGGCTTGCTCACGAATCGCACGATTAGGGAATGAAGAGACGCAGTCTCTCAATCGAGCTCTCAGAGGATTTATTGGGAGGTCAAGATACAGGTGTGGAGGGGTTGAGAGGTCGAGGTCGAGAGCCTCGAGGCAGGGGTGGCATGGACTTATGAGGGAGAATAGGTAGGAGGGGTATAGGGGCTACATCCAATAAGGTTACAACAAAAATGATGGATAAGAACACTAACCAATGACTATAATTCAAGGCCACGCCTTGCACCAAAATTTGTCCAACCAAAGTAAACTTAAGGGAGAACAATAGAGACTTTTCTAGAACTGTTACTATATATGAACAAATGGGGAGGAGAATGCAACTGGCCAATGATGATACTTGATTTGGAATATTTAAATCAGTTGCCTCGGAGGATGATGGGAGTGATTTAACTTGTCACCCTAACTTAAGGTTAATATTCCTCCCAGTCCTCTTCTGGGACTCCTTCTTCCCAATCATCCTCCGGGCTTTCCTCACCTTCAACCTCTTCTAGGTCTGTTACAATGTGGGCCACTACATAGAACGATTCCTTCTGCTGTCTCACTGTTTGTTGAAGTCCTACAATATCTAATCGAAGAAGAAAAAGCCTGTTCAGTTTTTCTGCCAACTTTACATGACATACCTAGGGTGTTACCCAGAAGGAGAAGGTAAAATACACATGCACACATATATGTAAAACACAATCTTTAAATATATTGAAGCTTATGATCCAATGTTTAATATTCCGTGTTTGCCACAGCAGTATCCAGACTGGTAGACATTTTTTTGCTCTGTGCTCTCTCTGATGATGCCAATCTGTGCCATCTCCCTTCTCCCATCCACGGTGCAAAACGTGTTGCTCCCTAAGGGAGCACAGAATGTCAGAAAAACCAAATGGGAAAATCAGGAAGTGAGGATTCCTAAGTTCTCAAACTGAAAATTCTTGAGGGAAGAGTAAAATTCTCTCAAATACATTATTCTCTCAAATTCTCTCGAATACATTATGTTCAATATGTACTGAATGTATAGTAAACAGTGCTAAGATGTTGTCTTATGTTCTCCATAAATTGCAAATTACAATGCTGAGCACAGTGTTTATGGAAATTAATATGCAGCCTGTGTTTGCAGCAGAATGTGAGTTAAAAATTGTAATAGAGTATGAATCTGACTTCTAGGATTCAGGTTATAATTTGAGTTACTAGTATAAACAAGTGTTAAGTAATGATGCAAAAGAAACTTTAATAAGATTTGATCCTGTTTCTTTCATGTTGCCTCATTTTCTGCTCACTTTTTTCCTGTTTCCATCTCTGATATAAAATAATAATTGAAGTTTCTGTACTTTTTTTCTGAAACCATTAGTGAATACCTTATGCTTCAATGAATAATGTGAAACAGGCCTGGTGTAATGTCACTGGAAAAGTTTGTTATATGGATTATATCTATCTTGTATGTGCCTTTTCTATAAGCCTCACTCACTCTGCTCACTTACATGAAATCAGTGAAGTAATGTATAACATAGCAATTATTAACAATAAGAAAACTCAATCCCTATGTTTTGTCATCCTGACATACCATAAAATCTGTTGACACCTCCATGTGGCACACAGGTTCCCATGCATGCTAAGAAGCCTCCAAGCTTGTGAAATGTATTCTACCCTACACCTGAGCTTGACTGCAGATCAGAGATACTGAGTGATCTCTGTTTCCTCTGGAGATTAATCTGTTTTTAACGCCAGACTTTGCTCAACTCAGTGAGGCTGCATGGGATTCAACTTAAAACTGATGGAATTTTATACATGCTAAACTTACTTGGCCTGTGAGTCATTAAATTGCCTTTTATTTCTGAATGGATTACCAGTCCCACTTGATTGAAAATGGCTAAAAATATAGAAAACAAAAAGAGATTGATGTTGGAGAAACCTTTCCTCTGAATTCTGAATTATTGGTAACAACAGAATGTTAGAGAAGAATTATCTTGTGACCTCTCCCTGACGCAAAGTTATCTGCATTTTTATTTAAGAGTGACCAGGCAAAGAAAAGGAAATTTTAAAGCATGGCTCTGTCCAGCTTCCTGTTAATTTGACACATGTATATATATACTCAATGCATTGTCAAGTCAACAGTTAGTATAGTGTTGTGCTTTTTAATTAATTTCACCATCTTCTGATGAATCAGCATTGGATCTCTCTTTTTTCACTATTTTCTCTACATAAATTACTGAACATATTCTCATGTTCTTCAAGTTAAATCATACTAGAAATTATATCAGATGGGGAAACAAGATTAGTCTGATAGTGGATTTTTCTTTTTTGGAGCATGATAATTGCTGTTATATTATCCAAATTCTGCATTTTCATCCATTATATTTTATTTGTGGCTTAGATTTATTTTTTCGTCTTAGCACATTTTTTTTTATTAATACTGTGTCTATTATTTGAACATAATAACTTAGAACTCTGTTTTATAAATATAAATATACACATTTTAGCCTTAACAAGTGTACAGTCTTTACATCCTCATGAAGTTTTTATGTTTTAAGAACAAAACATTAATTTTGGAGAAGAATCAAATAAAAACTGCTCAAAATAGGCTGCTGGAAAATTCTAAAGGTAAAATAATTGCCCCTGCAAGACAAAAGGTCAGAATTTTACTTGGAAATGCTTTTAAGGATCTTTGTGATTGAATCTCCTGCTCTCTTCAATATTCAATTTTGCTAATCTTTTTAACATGAGTAAGAAACCCAAAAAATTCTATCTGCAACACACATTTACTATGTAACATAATTCTGTGTTTGAACATGATATTTTAATTTATGTAACTCTTCTGTAATGCAAATATAAAAATAGTTATGTAGTAGTTTCTGAAGTAATGCACCGTATCTACTAGAATGAATTATTGTTATTATATTTTTAATATTTTTAATACAAAGCAAATAATAATAATGCTTTAGTAAGCACAATTTTTAAATTTTACTTTTGTTAATGGCTGAAGATCTTCTAAATCTGATAGAAGAAAAGCGAGCTAAGCAAGGTGCCAAAAGCATAAATATGTAGCACTACACAGAAGAATTTAAAAATAAGAAGCTTAATGGTCGAAAATCTTGGCTCAGGTTCTGAAGAGTCACAAAGGAAAATGATTTGCTGTGTAAGTAAGCATTTCTAATATGCACCAGTAGCACGAATTTGGGATTTACCATGGAAATCCCAAATTCACTAACTCACTATAAGCATGTAGAAGAACATGTGTATATGAAGGTTTCATTTAACTGTTAAATAATATCTGTTTGGAGTGAAGTACATGACAATAAACTCAATAACTGTTCAATATAATATGTACCTGATGTCTCTCGATAAAAAATATGTCTCTGTATGCTTTCCAGCAACAGCCATGCCTTCTCCATTGACCCAATTCCTTTGTGTAGTTTTATGAATATTTAAACTGCTAAGGTGCAAATAAGAGATGATGCATATAATTTTAAAGTGTGTCTAATTGTTATCCTTATAGCTTACTTTGCAGTAATGTATTATTACATTATTTGTCAGCTATGTGCTCCCGTTTTGAACAACCTTCTATATAAAACATTTTGTCAGAGCAGACTCTATATTATCTTGAACATGAATATTGATGAATTTAGCTTCTGGAAATCTTTTGTTAACATTTCAATAGCAAGTTAAGGGAGGTAACCTGCATCCATTTCCTAGATTATAATGATTTTAATTTCCTTGTGAAGTTAACTTTTCCAGCAGGAGATGACAAGGAACTTGTAAAAACAGGTCAGAAGAGGACTGCTTTACTCTCACCTTTCAAGGACTAATTGTGTGGAAGTTAAATGAAAAGTAAAAATCCACATCCCTCACAAGGGTTCATATGCTTGCATATCCTTGACACCATTTTGAGGCATAGATAATAGGGAGACAAAACTTTCTGGAGTTCTATTACCTAATGTAAGCATTTATTGACATTTGGGTGATTACAGAGAATGAAAGACCTGTGAAGAGGAGTGGTGTGCTTGCCAGCAGACCTATGGGTGACCCCTGGTTTATGGGCCAGCACCTTGGAGTCATGTACAAAACTTTTTGTCATGTCAAATAGTATAGATTTCTATGTTTTGGAAACGGAATGAAGCTGTAAATTTAGGAAGCTTGATTCAGTTTTTTTTCTTTTTCTTTTTTTTACCCTTGTTTGACCATAATGTAGCTAGGAATGGGTGCCAGAACGCCTTTTCAGCATAACAGATAGGATGAAGAAGTGACTCTGGAACACAGATATATGGTGACAGATGAAGACCAAAGAATAAAATCAAAAGTTGAGTTCCTGACAGATTAAATTGTTCAGATGGTTGTTTACTCCTTGGACACATTTTGAACAACTCCAAAGCATTCTATCCAAGCAAATTTGCTTATAAATAGGCCAGTAATTAGGCCACTGCCTATTCAGAACCACAACAACAGCAAAACCAAACCATTGTTATCTAAGATAATATTTTGCTAACATTTTGAAATGTATTGGTCAAGGCATCCTGCAGATTATTCTCTTTTCCTTGGAGATTCTGGCATCTGATGTGGAAATATGTGAAAACTGACAGTATTTATCAAATAATAAACATTTTACTTGAGGATAACACATGCCATGTTTAAAACTATCAAATTTAAGCCATTCTACCTGAGAGTCTCCATGTAAAATCTGTCCTTTGAAAATACCAGCCTACATAAGTCTAGGAATTAGAGCAAGGAAAGGACTTCTGTATTCATGATTGATTTTGCCCTTTATCACCTAGAATGGGATAGGGTATCACAACTTTTAACGCTGAGCACTTTCCTATTATTTTGTTAAATTTTCTATAGTTTGTCAGAGTGGGAAGAAGAGATAAAACAATGCCGAAGTTAGAAAATACTGAAGACACAAACTATGTGTCTCAATCTCCAAGAAGATCCAGGAGAAGATAGAAAGAGAGAGAATAAAGTACATGAATCTGAAAATGAACCAGGGACAGAGAGTAAAAGGGACTATCTTGAGGCAAAAAGCTTCAAACAAAAGGACAAAACATCTCAGTGGAAAAGGAATTAGATGGGAAAATAAGTCAAAATATATGCTAAGAATATGACAGTGTGGTGTCAAGTAGATTTTACTGGAGTGTGCGCAAGGATAAGCTGAAAGAGTGCACCAGTGCATGTGTAGAATAGAATAGAAATGGGGAGGTGCAGTCAGGAAGAAATGTGACTGACAGAGAAATACAGACTAAACAATGAAATATTTCCTTCACAGGGGAAAAAAGGGAAAAAAAACCAAACCAAAACCAGACAAAAACAGCCTCTACTTCAATACAGCTCATTCTTTCAAGGCACATTGTAGAAAATAAGTCCTCCGTCTTTAAATGTTGACAAAACTCACTCCAGGTATGAATTCCAATGGCATGTTAGCGGTCTATCTCAAGATGAATTCAATCATTCACCAGGGTACTCAACTCAGGTATCTATACATGCATATCTGTGCAACTTGAAAATCTGAAAAGTATTTGGCAGTCTAACAAGTGACAGATATGACAAAGGACATGCAAAGGGACACGTTCTCCTAAAAGAGAAAGCACCGACCAGATAGGAAACCTCATCATCACTCATTCATCAGTGGACATCTACAGTTTCAGTCATCTGGATCCTGCTGAAGAGATACTCCATTCAATTATTCAATTTTTAGGATGAACTAACAGCTCTGCAGCTTCCCTCAAATATGAGTGAGGGTGGGGCTCAGCCTTATGTTTGCAGAAGTGTCTAATGAATGACATTGAGATCCACTTGAAAATCCAACCTGGATTCCAGATGCCAATTCAGGCAGGCATAAGTCTTCCAGGAAGATGTCTCATGAGCTGATACCTCATGTAGCCTAAGACATTTCAAATGGCACTTAAGACCTGTATTTAAGAATCATAATCAGTCCCAAAACTCCAGAGTCAGACTTTTAAAATTAGTTCCAGACAGTGGATTGGATCTGCACTTTTATGTACAGATGAGATTAATGCTATCTCAGATTCTTGAGACCAGTCCATTTTTTACAACCGTTGTTGCCAAAAGGCACAGTCAGAGCTTGTAGTGAAGTAATTTTTTTTTTCCTCTGCTCTAAGCTGTTCAATTACAGTTCAGTGGTCTGGATTTTTAAACATGAAAAATCAGATCATATCTCTCAAAATAAATTCTGAAACAGAGGATAATATCTCTGGGCCTTTGTTTCTCACACATACAGTGGAGAGAATGGTGCATACTTATCTCACAAGGATGCCATTACCATGCATTCATTAGTATTTAATGTTGCATATTATAGTAAAGGGGACATGGAAAAATTCCAGTAGGAATTATTCCTGTTTTCTGAATCTGCTTTGAATATTGTGCCATAAATAAGGCATATGTTTATCAGGGAAAAGAAAGGAAATTTTAGAGTTGTTGCATTCTAAGTAAGAATGGCCTGTTCCACATACAAAATTATATTGACAGATTCTAAACAAAGCATATGAGAGGATCTAATCAAAGACCGCATGTACATGGAAGGACCAAATTAATGTTATAAACAGAACCGCAATTGCAGTTTTTTAACTTTTGTGAGTGGTTGACTTTCTAACACATACAAAGAGTATTTTGACCTGACTTTTGTAAGTCTGTAATGATACTTAATTCAAACTGGGCAGCTAACACAACATACAAAGAAGTGATCGAATAAAGTCTGTTTTAGAAAACCACAGCTATATAGACTAACCCAGGCTGTGTCATGAACAACCATCCTGCATTATTTTAAATTGTTTAATGTACAAAAATGGCTGAAATTGGTCTTTTCAGATTTTCTTTTGACACTAATGTACTGAAAGACATCTTTTGAAGTTCATGTTTAGAGTAAAGTTATCTGCTCTTAACTGTATGGTTCTAAAGCCCTATTAGAAATCCAAAGCTCCTACAAGTTTCTTCAACTCAGCAGACAAGTCCCTTTCACGTACTGAACTTCTTGATTTTGTGGGACACCTTTCAACAGTAACATTTTTCGTACAGCTGTTCTTGTCTTCCTCTTCCCATTCACACACACCCTAAAAATCTCTCAGTCCTGCAGGCACATTTTAAAAATTGAATAAAAAGCCAACGTGTAACTTTCACTCAGCTATAAATGCAATGACCTGAAGGCTCTTAGGTTCACTGAAAAGAATTGACTGTCAATTCACCTTTTTATTTTTTGATGTAAGGTGATGTCCAGAGCTAGTCTGTCAAGGGGTCCTACCAGCTTCTTTTATGAATTGCCTAAAAATCAAATAGAAGCATGTGATGTTTTTTCTCTTGAGGAAAGAAGCATGATATGGGTGTAGTCACTGTCAGGTAATTCTTTGCCTTTGACTGAGAACACCACCTACAAACCCCAAGAGAAATTGAAAATAGATCCAAATGTAAATCTCATGCTTTTTAGAAGCACAATGAGTAAATGCTTTTTAAAAGCTTCCTAAAGCTAAAATAATAGCTAAATCAGTGTCAGAATCATAAGAAAGGTTGTAGAATTCCCAGGATAATTCACACAACGTGAGACTGAGCACAAGCAGAACAGTAACAGCATAATGATAAATAGACAGATGCAGTAAAAATCACTAGTCATAGACTATTTTTAGTAATAATATTATCAGAATTCATATAAAATATCTGTTAAAACAATTTTAACATTAACAGTGAGGATTGGGAGAGATTAAATAAAAGGCAGAATGTTGACAAGTCAATCTTATGATGTCAGTATTCATCATCAATAATGTTAACTTATAGAAGTTGCTACTTAACATAAAAAATAAACTTTCTGTGGACCCCAAATCAGAAGTTTTAAAATGTTTCTTACTAGAAAAGCTTACCCTACACTCCTGCTCTTTAATTTCTGTAAATAATGATGAAGAGCAGGGCATAAATTTTAATATTGATAGATAGGAAGCAATTTTTCTGATAGTGTACAGTCCTTGGACATTTGTGTGTATAAATTTCATTCTTCTGACTGAGATAAGATGACTGTAAATGTTTGCACTACCTTTGCACTTGCAAGCCTCAGCTGGGACTGAGATACTAGTTGGTTAAATGTTGCACAAATATGAACTCAATACTTTGTCCAAAGAATATATGTAAAAAAAAAAAATTCTGACAGAATAATGGTTTAAACTTTTGGACACAATATCTAGTAATTAATGTAATAAAACAAATATAACTGATCTATTAATTATGTTTGATAAAAAAAGGTTTGTTCTGTGTGTTTTCATTGATAATGAGAATTAAAATAAAGGAGTTTGTGCTGCCGGCAGCTGACCCTCCGTGGTTACTGCGGCCACCCTGGATTCGCAGACCTTAGATCTCTGAATGAGGAGACGCTGAGCTCCTGAAGGAAGCATGGCAGGAGGTGCTAGTCAGAGCACAGACAAGACGCAGACTCTTGAGGCAGGGTAAGAGGAGTTTATTGAGAGGATCTCAGGAGGAGTGGACAGGCCAAGGGAAAGCGCTCAAGAGCCACAAAGTGCTCTGTGCAGCGGATTATAAGGTCGGGGGGAAAGGGAGGAGTTTAGCTTGACAGACCAATGAGGTTACATCTTGGGGAGATGAACATATACATCAACCAATTAACTTACATTAAAGGAGGGACATGTGGTTTAACAAACCAAAAAGGAAAGCTTAGACTTCAAGACAAAGACCAACTTTCTAGAACCAACTCCATATATGGAAGGAAAGAGGGAGGGGTTACACCATCAGGGTCAGCCCCCAGGGACGCAACCATTTTGTTACCGGGGAGCTTCTTGGGACATACCATGTTTACTCAACTTCCCAGGGCTCTGGCTGGTCTTTTGCCCCTGTGGGGGCATCCCGGGAGGATAGCTCTGCCATAGCTACCTCCACAAGTTTGGAAAAAAAAGAAAAGAGGCATAAATCAGTATAGATTTAATCTGCAGCCTTCTATGTAAACAAAATGAATTCCATTAACTTGTTTTTTGGAAGCAAGCAACTAACATAGGCTAATGTGATTAGAATGAACATGGCTGTTATAGATATCAGATAATATTCCACTGATTAAATTTGATGAAACCAATTATAATTAAGAACAATTCAGACTTTTTTTTTCTGGGCATAATTATGCTAAAAAGATTATTAAATAAATAGATAAAAACAATGCTATGATTTGTTTTTAATGACACCAAAAATGAGAGTATTTTCCATTGTAAATTCTTGCTCTTATTGAACACTTTTGTTATCTCAGTTTTCCTTAAAAAAGGATGTCCTCTTATTCATGTTCCATTGTTTCACACCTTATTTCTCTTCAACCTTCATGAAGAAAATATTCTACTAGCTGCTTCTCAATATTAGCAAGGAATATGTGCTAGTGAAAAACCGCTATAGACTGGGGAGACCAGTTTCCTTATGTCTTTCATTGTCACTGGTGACAGAAATCACTAAAGAGAATTCAAGCAAAATCCTAATTTATTTATTCTACAATCCTTTCTTTCGTGTAATGTTTCACTGAACTGACTGTAGCTCCTCAATGAATATGAAGAAATCTGGAGAGTTTGGGATTAAGTTAGCATCTGTATTGGGTTTGCCTTGCCAGGTTTTGGTAGCAGCAGGGCTATAGGGTGGTCAGAAGCTCCCACCATGTCCAGCAGAGTGAGTCCCGGGCGGCTCCAAGATGGATGTTCTGTTGGCCAAGGCTGGGCCAACTTAAAATGATGTTAACTCCCCTGTGATAACGTATTTAAGAAGAAAAAAAGTTATTGAACAGATGTAATTGTGGGCAGAGAAGAGCACAGTAAGAATGTATGAGAGGAACAGCTCTGCAGACATGAAGATCAGTGGAGAAGGAGGGGGAGGAGGTGCTCCAGGTGCCAGAGCTGAGATTCCTCTGCAGCCTGTGGGGAAGCAGCTCCCTGCAGTCCATGGAGGTCCACGGGGATAGAGAGATCCCCCTGCAGTCTGTGGAGGAAACGCACACCAGAGCAAGTGTGTGCCTTAAAGGAGGCTGTGACCCTGTGGGAGGGTCATGCTGGAGCAACCTCCTGGCAAGGACCAGCAGTCCTGGGGAGAGCTCAAGCTGGACCAGGTTTTCTGGTAGGACTTGTGATCCCGGGGGGGACCCACAGTGGAGCAGCCTGTCCTTGAAGAACTGCCCTGCATGGAAGACTGACCCACGCTGCAGCAGTTTGAGGGGGACTGGTGTCCTTGGAATGGACTTACATTGCAGCAGCTCACAGAGAACTGTTGCTCTGAGAGGGACTCACGTTGGAGAAGTTCATAGAGAATTGTCTCCTGTGCGAGGAATCCCATGTTGGAGCAGAGGAACTAGGCCTCTCCCTGAGCAGCAGCAGGAATAAAAGATGATGAACTAATGCGAGGCGAGAGTGAGTTTGCGACAGCTCAATATGTGTTAAAAGCAAGCTCCGTTTGTTTCATGGCGTGCGCGGTTTATATGGTGTTACAGTGCTTCTAAGTTTAGATCACTAATTACACAGGTTATAGTTTACATCTACAGCATTCCATTCTCACACATTCAAAGTTACTCCTTCATTCTCCCTTAATCGCAGGTCTACTCCTGACACATTCCCAAGGGCACAGCTGAATCTCCCTGATGCCTTTCTCACAGAACATGTTATTTCCCTGGTGCTTTTCCCACGGGACATGTCAGGCCTGCTCAGCTAGCAGTAGTCTTTCTCACACACCAGCATCTTTTCTTCCTTATTTTCCAACAATGAACTGACCATAATCCCCATTCCCTGTCTCCCTGCACCGCTGGGAAAGGAAGTAGAGCTGAAAAGGAGGAAGGGGTGGGGGAAACGGTGCTTTTAATGTCTGTTTTTACTTCTCATTATCCTGCTCTTATTTTGTTTGTAGTAAATTCACGTCATACCTCTAAGCTGACCCTGTTTTGCCCATGATGGTATTTGATGAGTGATTTCTCCCAGTCCTTATCTCAACCCCTATATGAAAGTTTTGTTATTTTTTCTCTCCCCTGTCCAGCTGTGGAGGGGAATGAGAGAGAGGTGGGTGAGTGCCTGATATCCAGCCAGGGTCAACCCACTACATCATCTCTTATTATCTTCTATGAATCTAAGTGGTGCAATAACTAAAGTAGCATGAAATTAGGGGAGGAAGGATGAGGGGAAGAATTCCCCTTCTGTGCTCATGATGCAACATTTAGCATATGTGGTTTAAACTTGAGAGGTTTGATATCTTTTAAATAACTGGGGTTTAGCTTATAATTTTTGCATTGCATATCTTCTCAGTGTTCTAAATACATACTATTAAAAGCCAATGCCAGTAAATGAATAAGGAGATAAAGATGCAACATAGGTGCATCCATAGTGGTAAAACAATCCAGATGACAAAGCAAATGCATACATTTTGCTTTGAAAATGTGCATTTCTTTCATTACAAACAAATTAAGTAGTTTTGTGCGTTCTTCAGAAACGTCGTTCTCTAGATTCAACTCATGCAATTTTTATTTGGAATATTGCAGTAAATTTCTTTCATAATAGACAAAAAAAATCTTAATTGGGAGATCAGTATTTCTTTGAGGTTTTAAGTCTACATTTCAGATGAAAACACTCTAAAATTAAAGACTTTGGTACAAAGATATTAACTACCTATTTTTAATTCTTAACAGTTAGAGCTATTTTAATAAGGCTACATCTCCAATGCTAGATAAGTACATACTCTGTGTTATGACCAATAGTCCTGGTCTCATAATCATCCAGATCAAATGATCTCTTGTTTTGAATCCTTTCTCTCTCCTTCCTTGGTCTTGTTTTCTTCTGATTAATTTTGTGTACAATGAGAAAATGAAAGTGGCTTCATGTCTATAACATAATTTACAAAAGGTCAAGATGAACACCTGGATTTACAGCATGGGAACTGCTCCTTTTGTCAAACATTTATTTCTGTCTTGTTTCTTCCAGCAATTACTTTGCCGATATGAAACTTCTGTTTAATAAAAATAATTCTGTTAATATGAGAAGATGTCACTAATATGAAATATATAGAAGAGGCACTTCAGAATCTTACAGGAGAAAATGTTGTTTGTGTTCATGGATAGATTGGTTATACTGAAAATACGTTTACCTATTTCTAGGGGGAACCAGAAATGGCAAACAAAACTACTGTTGAAGACAGTCTGTATACAAACAGTGAAAGAAGAATACCTCTGATGGAGCAATGGAAGTCAAAGGAAATCTTGATATGGATGAACTTAGTTTTGTATTTAGAAATTCAAATAATTTTATAGCTTTGTTTTTGAAAATGCTTTTCTATAATAGATAACTAAGAGTTTTAGTTAATTTTTTGAACGCAAATTTGATTTGCTACGTTTTTATTGTTTGGGTTTTTTCCCCTAATTTACTGTATTATTCCAGAATAATTTTAGGGTTCTAATCAAGGTGTTCTGGTTTTAGCTGCCTGTGAGTGTAAAACTTTTCAAAAAGATTTTGAAATGTCCATTAAAATCCATGTTAAAAAATGTTGTGACATTATGATCTAAAGATAAGACATTCTGTGTAACAACATCAGTAACTTTAAAATGGGCTAAATGACACATTCTTTTCTTAATGATTCATTCACTTCACAGAATCTTACAGAAATCTTTATGTTCTCTTTAGCTGGAGAATTAAATGAATCACAGGTTTTGACACATAACACTGCAGGCACTTATATAATACAGTCATTTATAAATATTTATTTCTGAAAAAAAGAAAGAAAGAAAATATTTTTATGAATATGTCTCAAAATCATGTTATTTTGGGGAAGAAAGTATTTGGTCTTTTTTTACCAACATTAAATAGAGAAAATCCAAGAGGTTACCTTGTCTTTTTTTATTCTGTAATTTATGCCAGTGCTGATCATACCTGAGTCTTCATCAGGCCTCTTGTCTGTGTAAAGTGCAATAAAGTCAAAAGGCAAATCTTCTGAGAAATTTTTTAAGGTTCTGGAAACAAACATAAAGTCATGCATAATGACAAAACAATGATTACTGTTCATAAGGAGAATTGATTGAGACAAATAAAAGGAAAAAAGTTTTTAAGAAGGAAGGCTGATAGTGAGCAACAATGTTGAAAGATAGAAGTGCCTTTTACAAGCACAGATAAGTGGGAAGAAGTCGACTTATGAGTAATTCTGCACTGACTATTTAATATCAACAAGCCGTGCTACAGATGTTCACTGGAAGGTCAAAATTTCAATATTGCATAATGCTGAACATTGGTAGGAGTGCAGGAGTAAATCTGCCAATGTGTAAAGTGAGGCAATTCTACACTTTAAGTTGCCTACATCCACTGGATTCCACCATCTTCTGGAAGCCCTTAAAGCCAGACTGGTGCCTTGAGAAACAACTTGTGAGAACACACAGTATGGAATGAGCAACAAATCAAAGCTGTGGGAATACAGGAAAGAGACAAATGCTTCAGAAGAAAATGATCTCATGCTTAAAAAAGATTCATGCTTGGTTAGAAGTAGGATGTCTCTTGGCCATAAGAAGGACTATGTATAACAGAGACAGGAGCAGAGCCTACCTTCACATTCCGGAGGAAAACTATATCACAAAGCTGTTCTTGGTCAAAAGGTCAAGATTTTCAGAGTAGATTGTGCAACCTGAATATCATCCTGCATAGGTCTTCTCTGAGAGAGTTTTAGTTCTAAGAGCTTAAAATTCTCTAAGAATCATATCCGAGTTTGTAACAGTAGAGATTTCACAGTGTGATAGCAAAGCTATTTGTTGCATGCCACAGCAGTGTGTCAGTGATGCTCAGTGGTCCACAGCCTGAGTGTGCAGTGTGGTGTGGGGCTGTGAACGCTGGAGTCAGTCAAGCCTGACTCATGGAATGTACAGAGTGGTTGAAGGAGCAAGTAATACCCAAAACTGTGACCAGATTCAGACTTGAAGGAAGCCAATTGCTTCATCCAAAAAACAGACCTGTAATGAAGCAGTATATATGATTTTTCAGAATGGAATTTCACTTCAGAGCTACTTCAATCCTTTCCAAGATATTGGTAGGTTTCAAACACACAGTTTACCTATGTTTTCTCAATTCTATTGTTATTCCTTGCAACTTCTACTCCAGCTCACCAAGCCTGAAGATATTTGAGCTTCAGAATTTTTCCCTAATTTCTTTTTTTTTTCTTAATTTTTATGTTGAAGAATGAACACCTGGTTAGAAGTGTTCTAGTTTTTCATTAGCATTCAGAATACCAGCATAATGTTACACCACATTTACACTGAAAAAAACCATCTCCCTTCCAAAACTGGTGAGAGTTAAAACTGGTGAGAATAAGTAATTTAAGAGTAACAAAAACATGCATAACTAATCTTTTTACAGCATGGAGTGTGAGAGAATGGAAGCAACAGAAGCAACAGTCATGTAATCCAGTCTTGAATTTCTGACTTATTGAGAAGTTTGGGATTAGCTGAAAAAAATACTTATTAACTTAAAGGGGAAAAAATGAAAACTCTTAATAAATGCAGAGTTATGGAATCAGTATAGCAGATGGACATCAATTACAAATAGCATCTTAGTTCTGGTGAGACACACCCAGTTTGCTACATATGAGTAAGGAATTACTATGTTTTAAAAAGTGAACAAATCTTTTGTGCAGTTAATATATCACCTTCCCATTGAAAATATTGGATTTGAAAGTATTCTTTTGGGGTAGCTTCCATTTCAGTGAAAGAGGCAATGGTATCTCATTCTGAAATATAAATACTTAATACAGAGTAAATGAAGTTAGCTTTTTTACATTAACTTTTTTCCCACATATATACTCTGAAGTTAACTATCAGATGACTTGGATTGCATGAACACCCTCATAAACCCACTATAGTCTGCTCAGTTCAGAGCTGTTAACTTGAGAAGGTGGTGGAACTGAGAACAGTTCCAAAACTGTGGTTCATGTGTTCAAACTTATGCAGAAGTAAACCCAAATTACTTTAACATGTTTGGGTATCACAAGACCTCCTTTCTGGAGGTTGACATGAAAGTGAGTTACTTCATCACATGCTATTATTGAAGTATTGAAATTGCTTCTGGCTTTGACAATACACGACGATAAAAAGAATCAAAGAAAGAACTTTAGAATATGTCATATTTTATTTAAATATACTGTAAATTAATTACATGTTCATTTGTATATAAATGTAATGGCTTGGATTTATATATATTTTATAATGTAATTAAGCCCAAAGATTTTGTGCTCACAGAACCACAGAATAATTGAGGTTGGAAGGAATCTCTAGAGATCATTTGGTTCAAGCACACTGCTGGAGCAGGGACACCTAGATCCAGTTGTTCAGGAACATGTCCAGATGGCTTTTGAATATCTCCAAGGAGAGACATTTCACAACCTCTCTGTGAAACATGCCAATGCTCAGTTACCACAGAAGTAAAAAAAGTGCTTCCTGAGGCTTTGAGAGAACCTTCTGTGTTTCAGGTTGTGACTCTTTCCTCTGGTTCTGTCACTGGAAACCACCGAAAAAAGCCTGATTCCTTCTTTGCACCCTCTCTTCAGATATTTAGACACATTGATGGTATTCCCCCTGAGCTTTCTCTTCTCGAGGCTGAAGAGTTCCAGGTGTCTCAGCCTTTGCTCATAGGAGAGAAGCTCCAGTTCCCTGATCATCTTTGTGGTCCTTCATTGGACCCTCTCTGGCATGTCCATGTCTCTCTTGTACTGAGGAGGCCAGAACTGGACACAGACTCCAGGTGTGGTCTCATCAGTGATGAATAAAGGATAAAGATCCCCCACCCTTATCTACTGGCAATGTCTTTCTCAATGCAGCTCAGGATAGCATTCACTGTCACTGCTGCAAGGACACACTGTCATTTGTCTTTGAGTCAGGAATCAAGGAAAAAGTAATAAACCTTATGGGCTGGTATAAGAACAGTTTAATAATTGAAACAAAAATAATATTAATAATACTAATTATATTACCACCAATATCAATCATAGTAATGAAAAGGAAAGAGAGAGAATAAAACTAAAGAAAAACAACTGATGCATAACATAACCGCTTACTGCCTGCTCTCCACTTCCCAGCTTATCTCCAAGCAGTGATCAGTGACTCCTGCCCAACTCCTCCAGTTTGTATACTGAGTGCAACATTCTACCATGTGGAATATACTTTTGACCAGTTCGGGTGAGCTCTCCTGTCCATGCTCCCCCTCCAGCTTCTTCTGCACCTGCTCAGTAGCAGGACATGGGAAACTGCAAAGTCCTTGACTTAGGGTAAGCACAGTTTAGCAACGCTGAAAACACCAGTATGTTATCAACATTATTCTCACCCTAAATCCAAAACACAGCACTGTACCAGCAAATAGGAAGAAAATTAACTCTATTCTATATGAAACCAGAACACAAGATCAAAATCACAGAATCACAGAATAACAGAATATGCTGAGTTAAAAGGAACCCACATGGATCATCAGGTCCAACTCCTGGTCCTGTACAGCATCACCCCCGAGAGTCACACCATGTGCCTGCGTGTAGCAACATGGTTCTGCAGATTCCCATGAGGCTTTTCCTTTGTTCTCCTGCTCTGTTATTGGCTGTTTTGAAATATGCACCCCGCCTTATCAGAAATCTATTGGTGTGTTCCCCCACCTTTCTTCCCCTCAGACCTTCCGGGATTGGCTCTCCAGAGCCAATCCCTCCCCCCTTCCTTTCCCTTATAAACCCATGCTGGCCTGAGCCCGGGTGTCACTGGTTTTGGGCTCCCAGTCCCTTCACCCTTCCCCTGCTTTCCTCCTTCCCTGCAATGCCCCCTAAAGACCCGAATAAACCTCCCTAGGAGACCGGAAACAGTGTCCAGTATGTTCTTTTGCCTCACCCATGTTTTCTGCCGAGCTTTTGTTCCCCGAGCTTCATGCCACGCTGCGCGCTCCTATGTGCCTGTGGTGCCCGGGCTCCGCCTGGCCTGAACTGCATGGGGGTTCGCCAGCGGCAACCCTTTTTCGTGAGGTTTCGGGGCTCCTGCCACCTTCCCCAGAGCGGGAAACTTCACCTGAGAATATTGTCCAAATGCTTCTTTGAACCCTGTCAGGCTGGTACTGTAACTACTTCCCTGGGGATCCCATTCCAGTGATCAACCACCCTCCAGATGAAGAACCTGTTTCTAATACCCAAGCTAAATCTACTCTAACACAACTTCAGGCCATTCCCTTGGGTCCTGGCACTGGTCAACACAGAGATCAGTGCCTGTCCCTCCTCTTTCCCTCACAAGGAAGTTGCAGACTGCAACGAGATCTGTCCTCAGTCTCCTCCAGGCTGAACAGACCAAATGACCTTAGCTGCTCCTCATTTGGCTTCCCCTCAAGGCTTTGTATCAACATTGATCACTGGAAGAAAAATCTGCTTCAGAAAATAGGACAAAATATATTCTCCACTTTTCATCAAAGATCTGTTGTTCTTATGGAAAGAACATGCATGGAAATTCTGTTCACCAGAGTGAGATCTTCAAGTTTTCATTACCCTCACGAAGCACATACCCACTCACAATTCCGTCAAACACCAGTACACTTCTCTGTCTCGGTACAGTCCAGGGGCACCTACAGTGTTAATAAATCTCTTAACATATCTTTTGTCACAATGTATACACATTCTGTATCTAGGGCGTTTATCACAGGCAATCCTGAACCTGCTTCCCTGCTGCTTCAATAAGTTGTGCTATTCATTGCTCTGGATGTGTAAATTCTTATTGAACTCGGTCAGACCTATACTATTGGCTTGGCAAATCGCACTATTCAACATCACTATTCAATCTGGAATCACACAAGTACGTATTGAATGCCGCAATACCTATACTGTTGAAACTGCACTATTTGTGAATGATGCTTATTCCTATTGGAAGTTCCTATTGAACATGACCAGACTTATATTGCTGAATTGGCTATAATCAGAATTAAGCCCAGCCATAGCCAGCCTCTCTGATCTCTTAGGACTAGCTGGAATGCAACAGGGTTTATCTTCTGCCAGATTTCTACACCCTTAATGCAACTACACATATTGAGAATCACCTTGTTCCAGTTGCTGGCACCACGTGCCTGGAGTCACCTATGTTCCCTGTCTGACTCTGTTGGTGTTCCACATCCACTCACACTGGTCTCCTGAGTAGCTAGCCTTTAGTCCTTGAAAAACTCCCACACGCACCAGGTAGAGAGTGAAATTACACAGATAGCTAAGAAAGGATTTAATACGAAGACAAGAAAGACGGCAGTGATTATGTGGAAAGCTAAAAGGCAAACCGACTGGCTACAGCATGACTGGAATGTTTCATACCCCTATTTACCTATTTGCCACTTTGCTTCTCCCCCTGTCCCAATCATCTAAACATTCACTAAAGTTTTTCACAGGCCCACAGCTTTCCCCATCAAGTATTCCCATATTCCTTTTTTTTCTTTCCTTCATTCTTATCAATTGCAAAGTCACCTTTGTCCTCTCCATAGCTGTGTCTGCAGTTTCTTTCCAGCTCATCAATTACTGGGTGGAGGCTTTTGGCCTTTCACATTGTCTACATTATCCCTTGCCTTTCAGCTTTCTATATCTCTGTGGTTTTGCTTCTCCCTTTACTTATTATCTATCCCGTTTGCGTTGAAAGGTCCTTGATTGGATAATCTCAGTGAAGCAGATGGACTCACTTTCCACATACCCTTGCAGAGCATGTCCTATGACGTTGGCCAGCTCTTTTGGCATGTGTGTATGACCAAAAGCAGTCTCCTGGACTTGTACACATCCAGTCTGTTGAAATGTACCCTAGACTGATCCTTCTCCACAGAGTTTTTGTTCCTTCAGAATTCCCCACAGCAAAGATGAATTTCATCAGTTGTAGCAGTGAGATCCACTCAGGTGAGCTTAGAGTCTGAAATAACCAGCAAACCCCCCAGGGTTTGAAGAAACCTTCTGGTTAGGGTGGCAGAAAATCGTCTCCCTGACAAGCTTTGAGGCTAGCCCCATGAATATGGGTCAAGATTCAAAGTTATTGGCTCCTGAAGTTCACCTCCTCTTTATCCCATATTTAGTTAATAGCTAGAAAGTTCTTTACCCGCAGTGTTAGTATTGGTTTTTAAAGTTCTGTATCTGCCCCCCTTCCACTCCTATTCCCCAGTTTATCTGCCAGTTCTGTATCCTTCTTTCCCCTATTGGCCCTCCTGTGTAAACCCCTCCCATTTCTCCATCCCTTTTAACCCCATGTTTGATGTTTCTCTCTGCTGGAGGATGGCAGGAAGTGGCGGCCTCACAATACGAGGTCTCCCTGGCATGTATCTCCACCAAGTCCATGCCGGGCAGCCCCCGGGGTGCGCTTAGTGTGGCATGGGTCTCTGGCCACATAAATTCTAGCAAGAAATGAAGTGGGATAAAGGAACGAACCTGGTCTCATCTCTGTTCTGTCAGGGAGGTTTATTTGGGGTAACGGGGAGAGGGGTTGCAGGGGAGGAGAAGGGGGGACGGACAGACGGGGATAGGGTAGGGGCTGCCAGCCTGGAGATAAGACCCCTCCCAGACCCAGGCGCTGGCTTTTAAGGGGAAAGGAAGGGAGCTCTCTGAGAGCCAGTCCCAGGAAAAGGAAGGAAAGATTGGCAAAAGGGGTACACACCAATAGGTTTTCAGGTACAGCAGAGTGTATTTCAAAATGAACCAATAGTATACAGAGCACGGAAACAAAGGGAGCACATGGAATCCTAAAACCCACATTGCTACACGTTTGCTTCCATTCGGCTCTCTCTGCTCTTCGGAACTCAGCTCTATCCTCCCTCTCGTTCCGTCCCGGACCCAGCAGCCTTCTCCTCCCTGCTGTCCCACCAATAAACCCTGGATTCTAAAAGCTGAGAGACTGCATTTCCTTTATTCATCGAGGCTCCTATTATCCTGTCTTCGAGAAGCCAGCTCGAGCACAAGCTCTCCGGTCCTGGATCCGCACCGCCCATGGTAGCGTGGTAGGCACACGGGAGTAATCTCTTTTTGTGGGGTTTTTGGGATTTCCCTGCCTCCCCAGAGCGAGAAAACCTCAATCAGTGAAGACAAGGCAAAGAAGGGATTAAGTACCTTGACACTTCTGATTTCCTTTGTCACCAGATCCCTCAGCCCATTCAGCAGCAGGCCCATATTTTCCCTAGTCTTCTTTTTGCTATTGATTTACTTGCAAAAGCTCTTGTTGCCTTTAACACTCCTTGCCAGATTCGTCTTCACAGTGGTTTTGGCATTTCTAACACCCTCCTTGTGTATGCAGATAGTCTATATTTCACCCAAGTTACTTGGCCCTGCTTCTACCTTTTTCATGTTTCCTTTCTCTCTAGTTTCTATATGCTCACTGTTGTGATGCTTAGAATCCCCAATTACAAGGAAAGAATCTGTGGGTTGAAGCCAGCTCAAGTCCTTTGCTTTTTTCAGAGTTGATTTTGCTGTTTGGATAAACAGTTCAGGGAGACAATCAAACATTTTGGTTAACTCAGGGAAGGCCATTTAAACAATCCATTAATCCATACTTCTTATACAGCAGGTTATCTGAAATAAAGGCTACCCTTCTAGACCCTTTTGTATTGGGATTAATTCCGTTTTCTTTGCAAAGTCAGTCACTCCCTACTTCTTCCCTGAGCTTTGTGAGTACATGCCTCTTGTTCATCTCCTCTGTGCCTTTTTGATTGTTCATGTTCACTTGACAAGTCTTTTCCATCATTAGAAAGGCTTCTTAAAAAAGAAAGGTTTTTCTTCTTCAAGTGTTTTTATAGCCTTTCATAAAGAAGGTGAAATTTTTTTGAGAATTTGAGAAATACTGCCTTGGAAAGGGGAGGACATATGACACATGATACAGCTGTTGCAAGTAGCCTGCTGAGTCTATAATGTTCTTCTTATGAAGACAGTAAACTATTATTTTTTTTTAGCAATTTTCCGCTTCTTGTTTTTTGCAAAGGAAATTATATTTCAGCCATGCCTGCCTGTGCTGTGAAAGCAGTTCTGTCAGGTGATGAAAGATGATGCATGGAAGACACATTGTAATACTACTTTTGTAGCAGTGAAGTCTGGATAGTAGAGGATAAATACTACAAATAAAAATTTGGGGAATGACTTTGTTATACTTCTTTTAAGAGAAAACCAACCTGCTAAAAAGTTTCTTATTTCCTTTTCCATCACATCAAGGGTAATTACAATGAACCTAGCACTACTGATGAACAATATAGAGAAAAAGAAAGGGCAAGAACATAGAACGTAAAAATGAACTTGTTTTGTAAAATAGAACAACATATCTGCACAGACTGTAAATATTCTTGGCTATTTTTCCCCCTATATTTTAAATTAATAAAGTTACGAACTTAGTATGTTTGGGTTTTTGCCCAAATCATGACCATGGAAAACCAAATTAATTAATGCTTTGAAGTCTGTTTCAAATTAAATTCCACAATATATATTTGACCATTTGCTGGTTGTTTCTGTGTGAATGTGAATCAAACTGTCTCTAGAAATTAGAAAATGAAATTAGAAAAATGAAAGAAAATTTTAGACATACAATGAAGAAAAGGATTGAAAATTACACTAGGCAACAAAACCCCAAACCAAACAAACTTAAAAACAAACACCAAAACCAAAGCCAAACCAAATCAAAGCAGCAAAAAACCCCAAATGATCAATTTCAATGCTAGTTACTGTAACACAATATTTGGAGCTTTTTTTGCTATGATGGCTAGTCACATATTTGAATGCATTTCTCTATTCAAACTGAAAACTGAATTTATATATTTGTCTTCATCGCATTGTCATTTATATTTTTTAAGGACAGGCCTTACAGAGTTTTACACTTTTACAGAAAATGTTTTACATTATTATGAAGCTTGCTATGTATTTGTGGATAAGAGACTAACCCACGTTACTGACATTTAATCTTTCTCTGATTTAATCTCAAGCTAGTCTAATTTCAAACAACAGCATTTCTACATAGCCTGAAGTCTTACAAACATTGATATAAATGTCTCGTTGACAAAGGATTACAATAGTAAATACTTTATGTGTTGAAGACCTGAACTAAAGATTATGTATCTGTTAGGGATAATAATAAGGTTGAATAAAGCCTTAATACCGGTGTACAAGGAAGAAGAAACAAAAACAAAGTAACAAACTGGCAGTATTTTCTTTACACGCTAGCAGTGGATCATTACAAACACTGAGAAGGGCATGAACAGATATGCACTTCTGCCTGTGACATTAAATGACAAAATAAAAGCCTTATAAAACTCAATGGAATTTTTTATGAACAAAGAAAAAGAGTTAATAGCTGTGGGACAAAACAGATCAAAAAAATTGCTAGATTGCTTTTAGAATACTTTGCAAATAGTGCAATTTATGTGGAAGAGATCTCTGATAACATATGGAATGCAATTATATGCAGTATTTACTATTCCTTACAGCATATCGAAATAATATAGATGAGATTAGTTAAAACAGATGGAAAAGCAACAAGACGAGATTAGTT
This sequence comes from Grantiella picta, assembly GCA_013397955.1. Classification (NCBI taxonomy): domain Eukaryota; kingdom Metazoa; phylum Chordata; class Aves; order Passeriformes; family Meliphagidae; genus Grantiella; species Grantiella picta. The sequence continues at coordinate 477,746 of VZRM01006295.1, read as the reverse complement.
AAAACAGATGGAAAAGCAACAAGACCAAGATCACGGGTGAAACTCAGTAGCTTAAGTTAGCATCCAAAAGGAAGAGTTATCTCACACAATTGCCAGGGTGCTGAGGCCAACACCCATCACTCTCCCTGATGAATATCAGCTGGGGCATCTCCCCTGCTCAAGGCCAGGACCCCATTTTGGCTCTGTAGAGCCACAGTCTGGCCCCAGTGATGATGTAACGGAAGTTGTGCCCGTCCCTTGTGAGTTCATTTCTGGCCGAGCCTGTCAGGCAAAGATCTACCCTTTATAAAAGAAATGAGGGGCCCTGTAACCAGCTGCAATTCTGCTCGAGTTGCTGAACAGTGCAGGACAAGGCTTTAAAATTGAGGAAGTTCTTGGCTTCAGACTTATAGAAAGGTGTTTTGTTATTTTCTTAGATTTAACTGAATTTGTTTGATTCATGAAAGCATAGATGACTTTAGTTCTAATACAAATAGTCACAAAACTGAATTTCTTATTCACGTACTTGACAGATGCTTCTATTGTCCCTAATAAGCCAATTAACATATGACATCAGCTAGATTGAGCTGGTGTTTTTCAGCTAGCTACAGAGAAAACAATATAATGTTAATTTACAATTGCAACAACGTATTAAATGAGATGAAGTGCCTTAGCCAAGAGCTACTAACTAATGCATCAAACTGATTTTATAAGTTACATGCACTATTTCTTAGATTTCCTAGAGGAAAAAGAAATATGCTGATGTAATTCCCTTCTAGCATTTTCCTCCCTAGCTCAGACACCTCACTAGTATCTGAAGACCTCTGGCCTTTTACCTCCACAGCCTGAATTGCAACAGCGCAGTCTAGCTAGTCAGGGACAGCCACCCCACGCTGCAAAGTGCAGGAGGCTGCCCAGGGCTGAAATTCGCCAGGCACTCAAGCGACTGCGGCAAGATATGGAGCTTCAGGGAACGTGAGTTGCTGCAGAGGCATGACATCATAAGAAGTGCAGGAACGACATCTGAGGTCCAGTGAATTTATTAAGGTTCATAATCCAGGGCTCAGGGAAGGTGGAGAGGGGCGGAGAGATGGGGGAGGATATGGGTGCTGGAAAGCTGAGATATTGAACCCCCAGTGAGGCTTTTGCCGAGGGTTATTAGGCAAGGGCACAGGGGCGGAGCTAGGGAGGGGAGATGGGTAAACCAATAGGCTTACAGCATGGAATAGTACAGGCTTTTGCTAGGGAGAAGTTTTTGAAACAGCATCAGTATATGAAAAATCCTATTATCACACTGCAACACTGAATGATCTTAGAGGTTGTTCCTGTAGTGCTGAACATCTTGGTAGGCAGTCCTTGTATCAGTACTCAGCAGAGTTTTGAAAATCTATCTCAGGAAGTTAATGGAAAATCCAATGGATTGAAACAATTTTGAAAATGTCATCCATTAATATTAAATGTTTAAATTGTATTTGCATGAAAAGTAGGGAGAAAACTGGGGTCTTATATGTTTACAACAGAGAATGTTGCATTGTAAAGATGTAGCTCTTCATTTATAGCAGTCTGTTTGGGGATTTTTTTCCCCCTCATATAGCATGTTTATTACTCTGGCAGTACCCTATACTAAGTCAGAACTTTATTTTCTTAGATAGTTTGCTTTCCAGTCCTCCATGTTTATCCACTTCTTTAGAGCTAAAGATGGACAACTTTTTCTGCTCCTAGTACGAGGCTAAGAAGTCATTAGACCAGAATTTTCAAATTAACCAAACAAGTTATTTTAGATAGAATTCATAGCGTCTGCCTGGCCCCAAGAGAAGTACACAGGCTAGTTGCTCTCAGAGTTCCAATCTATTGGAGTACGCTGAAGGTTGCATCTCATAAGGTTAGCTATGGCTCCAAACCAGTCAGTTGTATATCAAGGATGACCTAATGGAATCATGCTAACAGTGTTCTTAGTAATGGTGGAATCCCAAGACAGCTGGCTGTGGCACTTTTTCTGCTGCTTCTCATTTTCAGGGCAGGATAGCATTTGACATGAACATGTTTTGCAGTTTTTTGTCATGACTACAAAGTATTTGCTGGCATTTCCAAATGAAATATATTTTTTTTAGCCCTTATAACACACAAAAAAGAAATATTACTATGTTGTAAGGAAGTTTCAATTTGTGTTACCTAAAGAAGGAAAGAAGTGGAAAAACATGGAGAAGGGGAAAGCAAACTATTTCAGAACATAAAGTTCTGACTCTGAGTACAGTGCACCATCAAATTAATAAATGTGAAATGAGCATATTAGAAGCCTGCATATTTTAGAATCATCTATTTTAACCAAGTCCTAATACAGCACAACAAATAAACAGTCTTTAAGCAACCACAGGACACTGTAAACAATGAGTTGTTTCAGAACTTGAAGTTCAGCTATTTGTTTTCAAAAGGAAAAAATTAAAAAAACAACACCAAAACCAAAAAAAGCTCCACAACTAAATACTGGCAAATTGATCAAGACAGAACCTTTCTGGTAAAATCAGAACTCATAGGACAGAGGATAAATATAGTCATACTAATAGCAAGCAGTTCTGCAGATGAGTAATGTACTACATATCTTATCACTAATATTGCTGTAGAAAAGCCTCAGCTGTGAAGAACTATCATCAGATCAGGTGATTGCAGATTCTTTTCTGCTGTGAATGCTAAGATCTCAAAGTCATTTCTATCTCGCTATGACAAATAAGAGTCAAGGCTGCACTTGAATTTGAAGTGGTGGAGTACTTCAAAGTTTACTTAAAGAATAACATAGTCTTTGTTTAGGAGAATAATTAGGCCTAATAACCATCTTTTAATAACTACTCATTCCACCAAGAGAGGAACAAAACCAGAAATGTTGAAATAGTATTAGGTATTTAAATAATTTTACCTGATCAGGGATTCGTCCATTTAATCTAATGTATTATCTTTCTAGAGACATTTAATATTAGGTGCTATATAGGAAGTGAGAAAAAAACCTGCAGTGGGCAGCTACAGTACGAGATTTGGATTTTTTTTTTTAATCTTATTTTATGAAATTAAAACAGGTTTTGTTTATGAAAGTTGTATCTTAACATAACATCCTTTTTGGATTAGCTCAATTCTGTCTTTTAACATATACATCTGAGCTCAGAGATTAGAAGTACTGTTTAGAAGACTGTCATAACCAAGAAGTTCATAATTTATTAATTTATTTATTTCTTCCCCTGCCTTTAAGAATAAATGTTTGCCTGCTAGTAATCACAGATCATTGTCTATCACTGAAATGATAAGGAAAAAGTAGGGCAAATCTTATTTTGTCACCCCTTCTAAAAATGAGACTGGGTAGATTATGTCTCTTGACCTGGTCTACGTGCTAATTCTAGTAACACTGGGAACTAAAGAACCATTTTCAACTTCTAATAAAAACAAACAGTAGCTGGAACAGTTAGGGAAAAGCTTATAATACTTTGAAACATCTCATGTTTGTTTTATGTTAACTTTGAAATCTCTCAAGTTGGACAGTGCTGAATTTTTAAAAATCAGTGCTATAGCATGATGTCACTCTACATCTTATTACCCATCTGATCTCAACCAGATAATTTTCTTCTGTGCCACTGTTAGTATTTCTTAATTTTGTTAATTTTTGTTAATTTTTGTTAATTTTTTTCAATTTTTTTCTTTATGTAACTATTGTTTGGGTTTTTTTTAATTATTATTATTGACCATAAGGTTTTCACTATTATTGATATTCTTGTCTTCCTGAGCTCAGTAGAAATGATGGTATGTATAGCACATACACAGAAATAGTAAATTTACCTCAGACCACCAGTTAAATTCTGCTGAACCAGGGAAAATATGACTGTTATTAGGTGATCAAAGAGATCATAACTGTTAAATAACTGTTAAAGCTTTTCTGTTTTCCTCTTAAGTTTGTGTAGGAGTTTAATCAAAAATTACCACTTAATGTTTCCCTCTTCAAATTTTTCCAGAAACTTAAAAAAAAACCCTAAAATCAGTATTCTTGGAATTTTCATGTGGTTTATTTCTCACATTTTACCTGCTGAATCAAAACAGAAAACAGAATAAATAACTCTAATTTCAGAGTTGTTTTCTCTAGCAGTTAGTTTACTTCTTTGTTTTTTTTTCTCATTCCTTTATTTTTTCATAACATCCTCACTAAGAAAATTGAGTATGCAATAAAAAAATTGTACAAAGACACCTTCCCCATTTTTTGATGACACTAATTTTAACTGCAGCAGCAAGAAAGTTTCTAAAATTATCCAATACATAAGCAATAAAGTAATAAAGCTACTGCTTTGCTATCATAAGAAAAATAAAGATCTACACCAATTACTACTAGTATCTCTGGAAGATTAATGAGCATAATTTTCATACTAAAAGTACGTACACCATCAAATAATTTTCAGAATCTTTGACATAATTTTGTATAATGGGAATAAACAGGGTAAAATAGGCATTTTTAGATTTTGGTTTATTTATGTACTTTTTGTATACTTTTTAGTGAAGAGAGAAACTGCTTTACAGACAAAGCTGATTCTAGGCTACTTTTTTTTCTTGTTCTTTGAAGAGTTGCTTCCAGCTGTGCTTGCCTCAGGTTAGAATGAACTTGACATTTTTTCTGTTAATGTTTTACTTTTATGCTTGTTCTACTCATGAGATATGTTAGAAACAAGATTTATTCACAAGAAAAAAAAAGAAAGGATTTATCTGGTTACGTCACTCCTTGTTTTCATAAGCATCCTTAACAATCTTCCAGAGGATACTTTTTCCCAGTAGGCCATGTTGCAGGATTGCTTTGATATGTTGTCAGTAACTTTATGTTTTGATTCTCTTATGTTAGGAGAAGGAGGCTTCCGAGAATACACGCAATCTTCTTTGATATTGCCCTAAGGAACTGGGGGATTTTAAAGGAGCTCAATAACTGGGAAAAAGAAAGAAAATGGAATGCAGGGGAAAAATCAGCAGCAAGGCTGTTTGTGTAGAAAAGAAAGAGGGATATAGGTAGTAAAATGATAATGGCAAACAGTTCCAACACTGGTGAAATTAAAACCCATGGAAGCTCGAGCATTTCTAGTTTACGTTGAACATCATTAAGTGAATATCATGTTAGTAAGGAAGAAGAAAATTGAAATTTAAAAAAAACAAAAAACTCTTTAGAAAATGAATCGTCAAATGTCCACAGGAATATTTGAAAAAGGCACCAGAGAGCACTGCAAAGTCTTGGCACAAATATAACCAAAAGAAAGAATGGGGAAGACTGAAATGACATTGTCTTTACAACCCATGTAACAGCTTGTCTGTTGTAAAGAGTTAGTGAGAAACAGCATGTTTCTTTTCAAATATCTTAAAACAATTAGAATAGTTATTCAGAGTAACTGAATACTGAAAGATTATTCAGAATGATAAAGCAATTTTGAAAGTGAGAGTTTCTAGTGAAAAAACCTAGTGAAAGTATCAAAATATCTATTTTAAATATCTGGGAACATATCTGTAAAAGAAGTCTAACTAATGCATATGTAAAAACTGAGACACGAATTAACATATTTTGCATAGGAGTCAACTCTCCTATCCCTTCTGGAGTTCAGCAAGAGCAGATGCTGGTTAGCATCACCCCATAAATATAAATGCGCTTGTGTGTATACAATTGAGCATATACATATATATGTGTTAGGGTTCTTTTCAGATCTGATCATTAGAAAGGTTAATTTTATTGAAAAGGTCAATTCAGTTCTATCAATGATTCCAACAGGGACAATATTTGGCTTCTGATAACCTACCACTGAGCAACCAAAGTGTTGGCTCAGAGAAAGCATATGAAATTGCGTATCTGACCTCCAGCCTTCTGTCTACAATAGTGGAATTCTTGTGTGTTATCAAGCAGGCCTGCACATTTTGTAAGGTGCTTTCAAAAATCTCTCCCTGAAGAGAAATGATGAAACAGTCTGTAAGAGAAAGAGACAGACACTTTTAATTTACATAAAAGGGGAGAAAACTCAAAATATAAATACTAAACAAAGAAGACTTAAGTGAGTTTCCTGCTGATGGGTAAATACAATTCTGCAACATCATGGACTACAGCTGATTCTGCAGTGGAACACCTGTAATAAAAAGCAGAAATCCTTTTATTATCATCCCCAAGAAAGAAAATTAATCCTGAAATTATTATCATAAAATAGTGCAGTATACACGTAACCTACAGCATGCATTGTGTGCAAAGTATTTCATCAGGGAAAGATAATACACATTTACAGAAAAAAAAAAATCTTCACATTAAAAATTCTTAGTTAGAATCTTGTGATTGTGATATAAATATAATAATAGATAAAAAATTTCATTATTATATAAATGTATGACATGCCAATGGGAAATTATGTATATTCTTCCCCCACTTAGTGATGAATTAATAATTGAAGAGAAATGGTCTTTTAGGAGGTTCTGGTGGTTACAAAGAAATAACATATACATTCTTTTCCACATTAAAAAGAGAAAAAAAAATTAAAAGAGATGTTCCATATTCTGAAGGAAAAGGACATGAGTGAGTTTTGAATAGATAGCGAAAATACCACATTGGTAAAGCACAGCAATGATAATTATCGGAAAAGGTTTAGTTCAGTAACAGCAGGCAAAGTCATTCATGTTTTGTAACGCATTAAGACATCCCTGAGGACAGTTTAACGTTCAGCTACATCACAAAGCAGAGATGCATGAACTGGAAGGGTACAGAACCTGAGGCCCTTCTGCTTTTGGATCACAGTTTTCTGCCTACCCCAGCTTCCCCTAGAATAATAGCTGACTAGAAGGATACATGTCATCTTAAAAGGGGAATGATCAGCTTTATAAACATAAGTTTCCATGTCTACTGCATCTTTGTTGCACAGGAATTTGACCATGAAATATAAAATATTGATTATGACATTTGAAATTGTTTGTATTTTGGACAACTTTGGTTGATAATGTGATATAAATAATTATTCCTTCAATAATCTATCTCTTGAAAACTTGATTAATTAAAGACTATTATATCTCATGTTTTATTTTCCAAAGTATTCTATGTTGTAAAGAAAAAACAAACAAACTAGTGCTTCCATTTCTACTACAGATTACATTTAAAATAAGGTGTGATAACAATGAAAATTTTAAAATACCTAGTCAGTTTTACTCCAAAATAATTTTTTCTTATATTAAAAAAAAAAAAAACTACAAACCCAAATACAGTAATATTAATCCCCAGCTCACTTGGCAAGTTTAAGGGGAATGTAATTAAATTTACTCTATCAGTGCATGGGAGAAAGAGCAAAATTCTCAGGACATTGAATAACAATCTTTTACTTGTAAACTTTAGAACATTAGGATAGAATAAGGTAGTTGGAAAAACATAAACCAACATCCAGACAAAGTAAGGCACTTCACAAACTTTATCTTAGCAAACTTAAACTCATCCAACTTTAAGCTGTCCAGACACAGCAAGGCACTTACTAAGGAATTGACTGAAATATTTTAGTCTGGCTTACAAGATATTTCAAGAAGAGGAAGTTAGGAGAAGAGAGAGGGAGAGATTGGCTGGCACTATAGTGGGGCTTTTCCACATGCTTGGCAACTGTTTTGGGAAAGGACCAGAGGTTCCGTGAGGCAGGATGTGGAGCAGTGCACCATCCCACCTACACAGAAATATCCCTGCATCCTACCCTCCACCCCACACACACTTTCCACCTGGTTGTTCACAACCAGTCAGTTGTTCCTTCACTCTCCTGCAAGCAACCGCTTCATAATGTTAAGTTTCTTTTGAGACATACATATTTGCAACAAATTTTTCACTAATAATAACTAAACTCTTAGAAACATTGAAAAATAAAAATTGAACAGTCTACAAAAAACATTTCCATTTCTTTATCACTGAGTAAAACACACTGGAGCATCTCTCAAGCCTCTATCACCTAAGTATTCTCTGTAGTGAAGCAAAATTTGCCAAGTACAGGTAACTGGAAATGAAATAAGAAACAAGAGAGATGGCAAAGCGTAGACTTCTTACAATGGACTCTCCACTCATTTGTTTTTTAACATTTGTTTTCCTCTGAGAGATTTCTAATTGAAGACACCTTGCTCCCTGATATTCAGGTATAAAGTAAGACCTTGACATTACATTCAGTTCTTCAAAGGAGAGGTTTAACATCATATTCTTCATCAATATGGTTTTCCCTGTGTCTTGCATGGGAGACAGAAGACTTATGAGTTTTTGCAGTTTGCCAGGCTTTAAGGTAGCTAGCTCCCCAAGACTTAGTCCCATTCGCAAGGATCTTTGATATTTGGCCGATTAGTCTAAAAATACCATTTATTAGACACAGAACATAACAAACATACAAACATAGATCAGATTGACATACATAGACAAATAATGAATGCATAATTGCAACACTATAATAGCTAAAATGCAATTATGGGGTAAAAGCTTGCTTGAACTATAAAAATAGTCTAAAAAATGCAAGTTGTTTCAACTATAATGCAAGTTAAGAAATGCTTGCTCGAGCTATAAAATAGCTGAAAATGTAAGTTAAGAAAGGTACCTATAAGTTAGCTGGAATAATACAATTTAGGAAACCAATGATCTTACCAAATCCAATTTGGAGCTGGAATACATAGGCTTCCTCACCCAATCCCACAGGAAGTAACCACAGGGCTGTGTCCAAATGCTGGGGAGAAGACTTTACTTCACGCTCCAATATCCATGTAGAAAGCTTCTACCTTTCTGAGATTTCATGGTGTTTTTATAGGTAAAAGAGTATGGATCTGCGGTCATTTAAAAATTTTTTACATTCTCTCAGTGTCTCACCTTGAGTACTAGATAACCCTTGATTAAGCAATCAACCTAATTTGAGCCATCCATCTCTGGCCAGCAATCAGGGAGAGAGAGAAGGGGGAGGGGGGAGCATCCTGCCACACCCTGATATTCAGCCAATTCCAGTTTATTCAAGATAGGTTTGTAAATATGAATGCAAACAGAATTTTATTCACCAGACTTTCTACAGAAGGAGAGAGATTAGAATGACATTAATTTCTAGCTCAAATAAACAAACCCAAAGATAAATTAAATTTCACAGAAGATCTACTTACATAATCCCTGAGAATAAAATAATCACTGGTTGGATTTTATTTTTTTAGGTGGAATGAAAAGTAACTGTTTGGAGAGGAGATGTTGTAATTTTTTTTTTTTTTTAATTTGCTGTTGCATACCTCTTCCACAGACTAAAGTCTCATCCTCTCTTTGGCTGGTAACAAACTAGATTTCTTTCAGATCATAACATATGGCTGACAAGACTACAGACATCTGAATAGATGTATTTCTGAAATCGTTTGAAGTATGAATTACTTAGGCTAGTCCCATGCCTTTGGGATTTGGTTTAGCTGACCTTTAGGCATTTCAATGTCTGCATAGGATGTTTCACCATAACAAGCCTTTCAAGATGACAGAGCAACTGTTCAGTTTGTCATTTAATCCCACAGTGTGAATGAAAAGATTACTTCAGTAAAAGTTACTTTATATCAAACTGTCTTAATAACATGGACCAATGAGTCATTTTGAAGACTAGTAAAATATTATGCAAGCATTCATGTGAAACTTTAGATGATACATATTTTAGGTCTTTAACTCTTGAATGCCTCAGTATTAAAACTCGAGTTACCTGTCATGAACCTTGCAAAGGGAAAGCTTGAGTTTCATTTTTTTCTTCTTAAGGATGGTCTAATCAAAGACACTTCCTTATTTGTGGAAAGATATGGGCAAGATTTCTAGTTTGTTTAAGATCTAAAATATTTTATCTATGTTAGAAAATTGGTCATTCAATAGTGATCCGGTGACTGCTATTCAGGTGACAATTTTAAATTTAAATGTGTAACTATATAAGTCAAATAAACATGATCCGTATGTCCTTTGATATGTATCCTGTTAAATACATTGCATACAAACAATGTCTGTGATTCAATACCAAGAAAGAAAATACATTAGGAGAGAGAGGAATAAACAGAATTTATTTCCTAGAGAAAGGAGATGTCATTCTTCAAACATTCTGTATTCTACCTATGTACAGGCAGGATTGGGTTTGAATTTTACTCAATGCCTGTACTGCATAAAATGAAAACCATTTCATACAGTAGGAGCTGGAGAACCACCTGTCATGCATGGAAGACAGGAGTTTCATGAGTTTCTGCTCTTTGCTCAGGCCTCTAGAAACAGGCAGTAACTTTTATTAGGGTGGCTAGCACCCCAAGACTCTGTCTCATTTGCAAAGTTCTTTGATAATGACCAATTAGTCTAATATGATATAAATTACCATTTATTAGACACATAAAATGACAGACATAAAAACTTAGGACAAATTCAAGCAGGAATAGCAAAATTGCAAAAACTACAAAATAGCTAATACTGCAATTATGGAATTAAATTGTTACAAATCATGAGTAGCGAATATTGCAATTTATGGAAATGTACCTATTCTTATTAACAGCTAGCAAAATAATATTACTTAGGAACCAGTGTATCTTACTAGCCGATTGGTGGTGAAATATACTTTGGAATCCAGGAAAGTAACCACAGAGTCTGCGTCCAGACTCTGGGGAGAAGCTCTTCACACATCTTCAGATTGTCTGTAAGAAACCTCTACCTCTGGGATATTTTAATGAGAATTTATAGTTGTAAAACTGTGCTTTTTTGGTCACTATTAATTTCTTTGTTTCTCTTTATGAATTCAAGGTTAGAGGTCTCAGGCTTTCAGGTGCCACCAGATAACCTCCTGCTGGGCTTCTGACTCCACTGGAGTTATCTGTGTTCTGCCATGAAGCAGGAAAGAGGGGAGGGGGAGGATGTCCTGCCACACCACCTGAATGTGAGCTTGCATCCAAGTCTTAAACCAGAGAAATCCTTGATTATTTTTTCATTATTTGTCACATTCAAGGCAGGAAATGAGGTGTTCCTTATTTTAATGTCCCATAATCTAGAGATTAGGATGCTGCATTGCTAGGTGGAAATTTTGGGTATGATAAGAACAAAGAAACTTGGTGACTCATTTTCCCTCTTTGCTTTGGGAAACTTAAAATATGAAATAGTATTTAAAAATAAGAATTAAAAAGAATATAGAATACTATTTAAAAAGAAGAATTTTGTTAAGATGTGTGTAGTGAAACATTACTGACCTAAAGTAATTTGTAAACGTGTTTAATAGTCAATCCATTTAGATATTCTAATGACACTTTGTACATTCCAAGTCTGAACTATTTTTTTGCATGACGTCAAGGATTGCCTTCCTGTAAACTGTGTCCTTTCACTGTATCCATGCCTCTTTTATGCTTTTTCACATCCATTCTAGTTGTTTTTATCTTCTTATAAATTACTATTCAGATATGATCCAAAGACAACCAACAAGAAAATCAGACATTCTGTCAAATAAACTAAAATTTCACAGCCAAAAAGTTATTCTACAGAAAGGGCTATATACATGTCACATTATGTATCATATTTTTTTTTCAGCCAGAGTCAAAGAATACCAGATAAGATATTTGTATTTTCGGTATTTATCTAGAAAGAGGCAAAAGATTAGCCTGGTACTTTTCTTTAACATTAAAAATAGTTCTACAGACAGACAGTTTTCACCGTCTTAAATTAAAATATTTTAAAAATGTTTTATTGCAGCCTTTGTTATCAGAAATTTATCATCTCATTTCATCTATGTTATTACTAGATAATATAGACTGCATATAGTCTTTGGAAGGAACATGCAGTAGAACAAAGTGTTCATACAAATCTTTAGCAAAATATTTACTTCAGTTCTCAGAAGTTCTCCCCTCCCCTTACACCCATTCTCTCTTCCCTTCCCTTCCCCCACCCCCCTCCCAGTTCAGCTGCTCATCTGTGAGAGCCTTAACTGCTGCTTTTTTATCACGTAAAATGGACAGATGGATTAGATCGTTTCAAATCGAGATAAGAGCTGGGAACTTAGAAGGAATTGTAGTGAAGGGATATTTCCTTCCATAGATGAGTAGACTGAAAATTATCCAGAAACAACACAACAGGAATTTATGATTTTCAGCTTTCCTATCCAAACCATATCTGTTGTTCTATGCTGTTACTATCCTAAAGATATTGACATTCACGTCAGTGCTTTTATTGAGTTGATACATGCCTCTTCACAAACATTTAATGCATATAATGAAATGATTATTTAGCTTTTATTCAGTTATTTATAAAATGGAAAATTATTTCTAAAGAATTAAAATATTGAAATAAGTGGAATCAATATCTCCACAGACAGAGTACTCAAGAATAGTGTAAACCATTTTTCTGACAGCCGCAGTATCTATATGTTTTAAAAACATTTGTAGCCAAAAACATTTGCATTTCACCCTCTTTGACTTCCAGAAAAGAGCATATAAAGTATTATTGAGCTCATTCACATAGCAACCTAGTACAAAAAAGCAGGCATCTCACTGATTAGTCCTGCTTTCTTCACATAATTTTGAATGGCAAAGAAGACTGCTGAGTTCTCCTCTCCACTAAAGAAAAGTCCTACATTTCTTTATATCTATTTCAGATTAGATTTTACACTCATCTAGCCAATTACTTTCTAAAAATGAACACAAAAAATCTTTTCTCACTAGGCTTACGGTAAGTAAGTTAGTGCAAGAGAAATATAAATAGTCTTCTTTTTGCCCTGATATCTTTTGTTGTGCTGAGAAATTGAGCTGCGCAAAAGTTCAACTGTGGCTCCTAGATAATATTTTTAATCTCTTAACTGATTTCATATTAAGTGTTATATATATGTAAAATCAAACAAAATTTAAGTCTTCTCATAAAATCATTAAAGCATTCTTTGAGAATTAGTATAAGCTGTAGAAGTTGTTTGAAATTTCTAGAGAATCTGTCTGATAATTTGTTAAAATAATACCTGAATAACTTACCACTCCAAAATTTACTTTTGTGGTAAAGGAATTTTATATTTTTTAAATATTATTCTCTTTGATTTTATATGTGCCCATTTTTTCTCATGTTTGATAACCTAAATTTTTCTTTGCACTTAGGAAGGGGAGGATCATCAAAGAAATTGATTTGAGTCCTCCACTGCGCATACAGACACACCTGAACTCAGTTAATTATGTGCTTTTATAAACTATAGAACACCCCAAAAATAGTACACCAGAGGTGGGATTCACCTCACTGAACTCTACTATCCTACAGTATAGAATCCCCATCTGATTTGGCAGTTTAGCCTTCCATTTAATTTGGCCTATTTTAGTTATCTATTTTAAGATTATATGAACTAAGCCAGTTACCTTGAAGAAGGTATTAGAGGTACACAGGGAAGCAGACATTAGCTGAGGCAACACAACCAAAAATTAGGTAGTGAAAAATTAGGAACAAGTGCATGGATTGCCTTCACAGGGTTAAGATATTTGCCACACAGGATGCCTTAGGAAATATCTTGTTTAGTTTTATGTAAAAAATGGATTAAATATGCCTCTCTCTGTCCGCTTACATTTGCATTGTAATACATACTAATGCAGGTTCTGTAAATTTGATTAGGACAGCTGAGTTTTCAGTTTGTATTTTGCACATGTTTGTTTTGCAGATTTTTTTTTTTTTAATACACTTACTTGGAACAAGTTGCAATCAGTGTTGTCTGGGGAACTGGGGAATACAGGAGTTTTTATGCTATCCCAGAGAAGATTATTCAAGGAGTTTTTTGTCCTGAATTTTTCATCTCAGGAAGATGTTAAATGCCTCTCTTTATGGGCACTCAATCCTGCTTCTAGCTCCAATCTTTTAGTCTGTCTTTGATTCATTGCAAAAAGCAAAAAACATTTAATGTCGTCTGCATTGTTCTTGAAGATGTAACGTAATCCTCAGTACTCAGCCCTAGGTGGCACATGTCTGACACCTAACACAACAGAAGAACATATATGCTTATTATATGTCTTTTTATAAGAGATCTATGCATGATGATGGACTAGTTGAATAATAAATATGTATCATCACTTTTGTCTGTCTCCTCTCCTTTTGTTAACTGTAGATGTATTTTCTAGCATTTATGTTAAGTTCTTACCCAAGAGAACACAAATTTAGCAAAATATTGATGATTAAATATTGCTATTGGTATTCATGTAACACTTATCTTTGGAAAAAATCTTATTTGAGGTGTGGGAGGGTTAGTTTAGCTGACTTTAGGTGCTGAAAGGTGGATGACATTTTTACAAGTCATTTAGAGTGGGCTGAATTACTTCCCAAAGGTGCTTATCTTTCTCTACCAACTATATAGAGATATAAAGTGGCTTGCATAATCCCAACTCCTACCTTTAAGGTCGTTAAAATTTACTTAAAAGGAGTTTCACTAAAATACTGCTCAATAGCGGGCAGAAATTGTCCCTGCTTCTGTTTAGTGTCAAGCATGATTTTAATGCAACTGCTGAATGAAATGAATTAAGTGATATTTCATTATTACATTTATTGTTATTATTATAAAATGTAAAGATACCTTCGGAAAATCTTCAGCAGTACAGAAAATATTTATTTAAATAACATTGTGTTGATTGATGAGTAAATTTGATGTAAATAAAAACGTTTAGTTATTTATTGTGTATTTTTATTCATTGGTTAATGTACAAGATTTCAGAGACGACTTATCATTTTTGTACACAAAAAACCCCAAAGGAACTTTAACTGTTTGTGGTGGGCAGCATCGGCCAATAGCCTCATTTCCACCCAGTTGCTTCTCCCCTTCCTCTCCTTAGTATGGCAGCAGGACAAAATGGGATAGGAAAGGTCATATGTTGACATAAATTGCTTAACAATTACCCTCATTGGTAAAACAGAATAGAAATAAGGAAAATAAATTTAATTTATTGTCAATTACAAAATCTTTGAGTAGGGAGAAACAAAAGGAAATATAGCAATAACACCTTTCTCCTCTCGCCGTCACATGCTTGACTTCACTCTTCCAACACTTCTTCCAACACAGGCTACTCCTGCAGTCCCCTGCTGACAACATCTTGACATCTGCACCCAATATGCTGTTTTTTCACTCCCTGTTTTATTTGTTTCCTTACTTTTGATCTCAGTCTAGGAAAGGATGAAGAAAGTCTTCTGGCAGATAGGACTGGCTGTTTCTATTTTAACATGGACAATATAAAGAATTGCAAATAAAATCTGAAAATAAGAGCAGTAGAAAATCACTTCTCCTATTCTACAGTTTTGGTTCAGCACTGTGAATTTTATGAAGATTAATACTAGCTCCTAATACTGTCTCTGATGTGCATGTGCAGCTTTAGGAAATCCTTGAGTGCCTACAAGGAAAGATATGCCTTCCTAAGAAGGAATAAAAAAGTAATAGAGATATTCCTGTATTTATATTCAAGCATGAGAGGTGTATGACAAGTTCACTAATGAACAACAGTATTCTGAATATTATTCCCAAAGGAAATGAGTAAGTATTTTTATATTCCATGCATGGAAAGCAGCATCAGACTAAAATTATTCTCTTATTTTCTTACTTTGCTCACTTTAGTATTTGTGAGCTGCTGACTTTACTTTCCATTAGCCTCTTGCCTTTTATTTATTTATTGCTCTGAAGTTATTTGTCATCAGAAATCTTTATTATTCCCAGGATGCTAATGCAGTAAAGTGTAGTTGAAATAAAGGTCTAAGTTTGAATTCCAAACTTTAGACTGATCTATTAATATAGTTTTTATTTCTAAAGCTTAAACTTTCACTGTGTGTTTCATAGGCATGTTGAGGATACTTATTTTAGGCAAAAAGACAGGCCTGCTGCTCAAATGTCATACTTAATTTGCCAGCATGGGTTTAAAAAAAACAGAAAGACAATAACAGTCATTGCTGTCTTAATTTTGGAAATGACAAATTTCAGCTACAGTTATTACCAATAATATTTTCAAACGTGAAACCTCCAGTACATGTATTTCTTTGTGCTTTACTTCCAGAAATATCTTAGTGATTTTAGTTATTTAATTGTAAATTCACAGAGCCTGAAGTAGTATCTGGAGGCAAAAAGCATGATGGATCTTCATGGTTGACTAAAATACAGGGTGAAAAGAATCCCTCTGTTGAATACAGCAGTTTATATAGAATTTATTATTGTTCTCTGTTGCAGCCCATGTGGTTGAAGATTTGGACGGCTATAAGTCCCCTGAATCTAACTCTGATAGAGATGCACCCGAAGAGCCTTGGGTAGCAGAAGACCCTTAAGATAGGGTGACTAAGTGAGCTTTTCCCAAGTGCCTCTGGGCCATAAATTTGAATATAATCTCAGGGATTCCATTGGGCTGCTGCTACCCCCTCCCTGAAGAGTCAAATATGGTTATATTCTAGAAAGATCCCCTTTGTCTGAGTTAAGAGTTATTCATGATTGGTTACGTTTGTTTGTCAGTCACACCAGCCTTGTGTCCCATTGGAACTTCCCCCTTTTGTCCCTCCTGTCTCCCTGCACTATTTAACCTTGTGTAAGCCTCTGTTTGAGGCTCTTCGACTGAACTCCCTTGATCCTGTATCCTCCCGACTCCTTCACCAATAAACCTTCGAGAGCTTCACGAAGAGACTACATCTCATTATTCCCTAACCGCACCTTCCGTGGGCACACCAATTACCAACTACCTACAGGGAAAAGCCGTTCTCCTCACAAGAACCAGGAGACTGCAACAGTTCTCAATGCAGTGTTCTCTGACAATAATATTTACTTGCATTTCTGGCGCATGAGGATTGAAATTTATCATATTCCTTTGTAGACTGATGTTAGCATGTAATTTCTCAGATTGCAAAAAGACGATGTTGTAGGTATTTACTACAGGCCAGAACATGATGTAAACACAGTAACTTGACAAAGTCTTTTAAGTTCATAGTAGTGCCATTTAAAAACCTGAAACCTCAATTCCAAGTTTGTGTTACTTCAGGAAGTAGGTTGTGTTTAGGCCTGAAAGGTATTTCAGAAATGACTTCTTAATGTGATTTTTTTCATGAAAAATCTAATATACCTGATTTTAATCTCATTTATACCATAATAGCATTTGGTAATTATTTTTAATAGAGGGTTTTTTGTTTTTTTATATCACCATTTGATAAGTGTAAGCTTTATAATACTGCAACATCCCAATAGTAATGCATTTGACAGAATATTTTTTGGGGGAAAAGGTTTTTCCCTAAATTACACAACAGCATAAGAATGTATAGTTAATGAAATGGTTAATGCTGTATCAGAATAATGCTGAAAACAAATGAAATATGCAAGGAAATTCAGGTATATTTTAAAAGAAATTGCAAAGAGGCTACATAGCAGATATATCATACAGATAGCCATTAATAAAAATATGCTTAAACATGCTATTCAGTCATGAAAAATTTGATTTAACTGCTAAACTGATGTGATGTAGGTTTTCAGATTCAAACTAAATTTTGATACATTGTTTCTAAATGAAAATTAGTGATAAAGACCTTTGATATCTTTAAAAATAAACTTTTTTTTCTTTTAATATTCCAAACCAAAAAAGAAAGTATTTTTTACATTGAATATTTCTGGAATGTTAGATCAGGATTTCAGGTAATCCCCATCATTATATACCACATTTATTTAGCCTGATTTAAAATTCCCTTTGAAACTAAACTTCTAGTAGAGGTAATCAAAATGAAGCTTGAGTAAGTTGTTCAGGACTGGGATGATCACAGTTTGCTGCCAGTGGTTTTAAATTGTGCAAGCAGTAGAATGATAAAATATAATCTGTGTCAGAGTAGAAATGTGTGCTGCTTCCTTTTACCTGTCTCCAAGATAAACCTTCAAATGCAAGGAAAAAGGCACAGCTCCCTGAGGACTGCAGTGAGTTATAAGTAGCAAGACTGAAAGAGGAAAACAATCCGTTTGAAATACAAAAGTTTAAAGACCTTATTATGTCACCCTCCAAGGTGGAAACATAATTTGCACATGAAAATAAGGACATATCTTGAACTAAGTTAATTTAAGTGTGATAAAACTCATCTCAAGTTAACAAGTAGAAAAAGACAGCAAGGAGAAACCTCTAAAACCTTATGCCAGTTGTACAGAAATACTTTTTTTATTATTATTTTAAATTGAGTGATCAATTATATCTATATTTTACACTAAAATCATCTTGAGACCCCAAGGTTATCTCCCTGATCAGATTCATTTTACATTCTCACAGCCTAGCTTTAGACACTCAAACACACTACCAGGAATATTTTAAAGTTCTCTTAGGCAAGCAGGCTTCACAGGTTAGCATACCATTGCACTTACCAGATGGACTGTCCCCAGGCTACCTATGAGTAGTGTGCTGATGAGAAGCAGTCGTTGAGATAGGATGTGATCACAAGGCAGGTGGAAATCCTTGAAATGCTTACTGCTGTTGGTTTGAGAAATACTATTCAACTGAGCAAAATTGTGCACCTGTTCCTGAGATTGCCATAACAGGACACAAAATAATTATATTTGCCACTCTTTGACTTTGAATTTAACTGAAATAGAGCTGAGAGAATTTTTGTTACTTTAGAAAAAATGGAATTCAGTTTTAAATTTGTACACAATTTATCTACAGTATAACAGCATATCATAGGGATGCAGTGCATCATTGCATAACAGCTAGCTGATAATTAATTTAGAACTGTGAAATGCAAAGCTCACATAACCTGGAGTGTCATCAGCTGGTGCTTAATTTGCCTAATCTCTTTGTTTTCCAAAGAATATACACTGATTTCTGAAAACACTTTCAGACATATTGTGTTGTTGTTGTTGTTTATGCCCTTTGTCAGTTTATGATATTCCCTGACTGTTTACTATCATTGCTGAAATTTCATTTGACAGCAGTGATGTGTGTTTCTCATGGAGCAAACAGCCAGTCCAGGAAGCTGCACCATAGGTCAAATCCCCAATGCTCTTACTCTGCTCTAATTTTGGAAGTAATCCAAGAAAAATTTGTCTTGGTCAAGATTTACTAAAATACTGATCACTAGTTTTTAGTTTCTGGTAGTCAGTACTTCAGCAGCTTCTTACCTTGTAATGATATTTTCATAAGAGCACTGGAAAAATGACAATATTTTAGAACTAGCTACAGATGGATTCATTTTACTTATTTATTTAAAAAATATTTATGGAATAATCATCTATCTTCAGTATAAAACTCCCTTTAAAAATCTCTGATGAGCAGACAGCATAGTCCAGCCTCACTAATGAAAATAGAAAGTATCTTCTATACTGTTTATCTATCTTATCTACCCCAACTAACCAAGGGATTCCCCATACCATATGTATGATATCCTGCTCAGCCATAAAATCTGGGGTAACCTGGGGATATTTGGAGTTATGGTGTTTGTTTATACAGATAACCACTATGCATGAAGGAGTCCTGCTTTACCGGAAATGAATAAACATCTGCCTGCTGATGGGAAGTAATTCTCTATTTTGTTTTTCTTGCATGTGTTACTTTTCCCTTACTTATTAAACTGTCTTTATCTCAACTCACAAGTTTTTCCACTTTTACCCCTCCAATTCTCTCTTTCAACCTGCTGTGGGAGACTGTAAGGGTCTTAACTGCCTACTGGGATTAAACCACAACAACTAAAAAAGGGTTTTTCTCAGTTGCATAAAGATAGTTGAGCACTGGCAGGGTCTAATGTGGTCAAGGACAAAATTTTAGATTCTCTGTAGTAATAAGATGGAGATATTGATTATTGCCATGAGGATACACACTCACTTTAGCTGAAATGTCATTGCCCCCTGCAAGATGCCTGCCTTTAAGCAACTTGTCAGAATGTATGACATGTAAATGTTATTTATATATTCAAATAGAAACAGAGACTTTTTTTAGTCTATAATATGCTCAAAGAGTTTCGTTAAAATGAGGAATTTGAAAAATGTGTAGTGACCAAAAGTAAGCCCCTCAGACTGTTACAGCTTTTGCTACAGATATAACAACCTCATAGAGGAGTTTACACAACCATCTCTTGGCACCACAAACTTGCCAGAGGCAAATTTGGATTCAGCAGTTATTATAGCTAATGTCTGAAAAGGGAGCTAAGACAATTGCCAAGTAACCAATGCTTGCCTGGAGATGTGTGAATGTAATGTCTAAAAGTAGAATGAAGAAGCAAATAACTGGAGATTAGGACCCAAAAATAACATGAGGAAGGAACAGGAACAGGAACAGAAGATGAGAGAGATAATTGAAAGCATAAAAAGTAATATTTCACTGCAAAGCCCATGTAGCTCTCAGACCAAAACACTGACGAAATGAAGCTGTCATTGTAAATCAAAGTTAATGTATGCACAGTGTGTTTGAGAAAGAGATAGTGAGATGTATGACAGTAAATTGGGGTTCTCCAAAAGGCCCGTAGAATCAGGTGCCAACATTCTGAGTCCTCTGCAGAATGACTGTACCAGAGGAGAAAAACTCACCTCACATGAAGAGCCTCATGTGTTCTGTTATTATTCATAAGTTATTTTTTGCTGGTTATGTTTGCTCACAAAATTGGTGGCCTTCTACAATAGGGTTTCAGCATTGGTGGATGGAGGAAGAGGGGCTGACCTCATATAGCCGGACTTGTGCAAAACATTATACACTGTCCCATACAACAGGGCTGTCTCTAAAATTGAGATACATGAATTTTAAAGGCAAACCATTTAATGTATAATGAATCCTCTGGGTCGTGATACGCAAAGATTTTTAGTCCACAGCTTGATGTCTGGCTAGTGGTGGGTGGCATCCCTCAGGGTTTGGCATTGGGACCAGTATTATTTAACATCTTTCTCAGGGGTGTGGACAATGAGATTAGGTGCACTCTCAGCAAATTTGTGGATGACAGCTCAGCGCTGCAGTCAATGAACTTGAGTGAAGGGATGCTATCCATGGAGACCTTGACAAGCTTGAGGAGTGGGCTTGGGAACCTCATGAGGTTCAACAGGACCAAGTGCAGATCCTGCACCTGAGTAAAGGCAATCTCAAACAGGTTAGGCGATGAGTGGGTTGAAAGCAGCCCCACAAAGGACTTGAGAGTGTTGGTGGATGAGGATCTCAACATGTCACATCTCAATGTGTTCTTGCAGTCCAGAAAGCCTGCTGTATCCTGGGCTGCATGAAAAACAGTGTGGCTGACAGGTCAAGGGCAGTAATTCTCTCCCCCTATACTCTGTTCTTGTGAGACCCCACCTGGAGTTCTGTGTCCAGCTCTGGGGCCTCCAGTACAAGAAAGACATGGACCTACTTGAGCAGGTCCAGAGGAGCTCCATGAAGATGGAGCACCTCTGCTATGAAGACAGGTTGACTGCTGAAGCTACTCAGCCTGAGAAGACCTTCTAGCAACCTTCAGGTACCTAAAAGGGATGGACAGGAAAGATGGGGAGGAACGCCTTATCAGGGAGTGTAGTAATGGGATGAGGGGTAATGGTTTTAAAATTATAGATTTAGATTAGAAATTAGATATTAGGAATAAATTTTCTATTGTGAGGCAAGTAAGACTCTGGAATAGGTTACCCAGAGAAGTTTTGGGTGTCCCATCCCTGAAAGTGTTCAAGGCCAGTTTGGATAGGGCCCTGATCAGCCTGGTCCAGTGAAAGGAATCCCTGCCCATGGCAGGCAGTTAGGGCTCATCTGTCTTCCTAGTATAGGCACCCCCACAATAACTGATGAACCATCACAGCCCCTATGCAACAGAAAAAGGTGTTGGAGGGATGGATAGCCAACACCATAGCTATCATGTGGCAAACATGAAAGCTAAGATGTCAGAGAAACTGACACCTGTAAATATGGACAGAGTCACTATAAGCAAAAGTATTCTTAAGTAAAAAGAGCATAAGGATACAGGTGTGCTGTTTCTTCAGAGTAGTTTACAGGGTAATCTAAAACAGGCTTGAGTGTCTAAAAACTCAAAGGCAATAGAGTAAAAAACCTTTTCCATTTTCACTCCATGATTCAAAAGCTGGAATTCACTTTTCTTGAAGGAAGACTTCACTGTTCAGTAATGAGCCTTAAGTGTCACCAAAATATTATGACATCTTTTTTTGAGGGTTATCTACATCACCTGCTCCTTATATTAAGTGACAAGACAGAAGCAGCAATAAAAATATTTTTCAGAAAATTACAGAAACTTGCATCACGAATTTTGGTTCAGATTTAGTGGCTTTCTTGGCATGCAGAGGAAGGAAAACGGTAAGTTATGAAACAAGTATGTTATGAATCACGGACAGCTGCTATGCAACTGACTATCATAGCTGCTAAAACCTTCTGTAGGTTAGAATGACAAAGCTCATCACTGACGTAGTAAGGCAGAGACAGAATTAATGAAAGAACAGCACAGCCTAACCTGAAAATCTTTCAAAAGATTGCAAAAATATGCTTACAGGTCAAGCGCCTGGTGCAAAGCTTTGTAGAAGCCTTTTACTGAGCCTCTGCATCAGTGTTCCAGGCTATAAAATGGATCATCTAAGATGAAAATGATGGGGATTTTTTGCTAGGGTCTTTTTATTTTTTATGTTTTCAGTCTGCACTGTACAATTTGTTCTCTATGCAGGAAAGACCAAGCAGATTGCAGCAGAGGTAGCTTCAATCAAGACAGTTCCATTTTGCTGGGTTTAAGATACTACTGTTACCATGTATACTTTCTCTCCCCTTGTGATAAGTTCGGGTTAAATTTCAGCTGTTGTGTTTCTGTGGTTTTATTCAAGTATTTAAAATTTTATCAGCAAAGATGATAAATTTCATTGTTTTTTCAGCATTTCTGCAAAGCCGAATTGCTATCATCATTTGATGATAATTTTGTATTGACAGTCATGTTTATTAGCTAATTTTAATATTTCAAACTACATTATGGCACACTCAGACCTTTCAACATATTAATGTTATTTAATTTATTTCGTTTAGATAGCTGAATTTGTAAACCAAACTTGTAATTTCAACATGAAGTTCAATCAGCCCAAAAACTCATTTTCCATAAATCAACATCAATTGTCATTATTTATATTAATACTCCATATTTCTTTACTAAATAAACCATACATCATCATTTCCATAGGTTTGCCTAGAAAATGATACCAGCCTATCCAAGTGTTAACTTTATTGTCTCACTGGAATTTTTTTGATTGGTAGCACATCATTGGAAACACGTAGACCTAGATAGGTGGTGCAGGACTGTTGTTTCTGCTCTGAGCGACTTGGAAGATTTATGTACATGCTTTAGATCATGCAGCAAGCCCCGCGTCTACTTATGCTTGTAACAAGAGAAAGACACAAGCTCTTCATTCTCTGAACAGTTCTACAGCTTTTCTCTCATCTTCTGAATCTGTGTCTGAGCTAGGATTGAGATAGAAGTGGGTTCTCAGGACACACCAGGGAGAAGAGATTGCCAGTGTCACAAAGAGGGAATGGTCAAGAGATCTACCCTAGGAATCTCTAATAGGAAAATCTACCCTGCCGAGGAATCTCTTCAAGGTCTGTTCTCCAATCCTCTGTTCAAAAGTTTTAAGCATTTTGAGGGTTTCTAGCTTTAGTTACATTTACGTTTGTCAGGAGTTCCCACAATCCAATAACCCTTAATCAAAATACACATGCACTTTAGAAGCATGTAATCCGCCTTACAAAAAATGGAAATCTCCAATTAAATGCATAGATCTGCATTGGATACCTTAGACAACACTTGCCTCCCTTTTTTAAACAAGTTGATACCCATGAAGCTTTAGTATATTTTCTATGAAAATTCAGAATTTATTTTAGTTTTGAAAGCCTAGCAGTAAGCAAAACCACATTAAAAACCAAAACAGAACATTCAAAATTAGGAGAATTTACACTTGAAATTATTTCTGTTCTAGTATATGGTCACAATTTTCTGTGTGTTTTCTGATGCTGGTAAACTCACTTTTTCATTTGGCTGTGGTATTTTCCTCTCACATGAGTAGTGCAAGTGAGAATGTTATGAACCATCCATTTTGGCTCAATACCAAGACTTGAGACTTTGTGCTGTATGTCTGACAGCTTCTAATAGAAGCTGGATTTAATCCAATTTTATAGACTAAAAAGAAAAATGGAAAGGGTTTTTTGCTAGAGTTAGCAGTCACAAAAGCACTGTGTGAGCATTATGGTTAACAATATTGGCCAGTGACTTCTTAATTTTAGCCCTAGCTCTAGAGCCAGCAGCGGTTCCAGCTCTGCCATTTGGCCCAGACTCTACACCGGAGAGAAAAAGAACAAGTCCATACAATCCAATGGTGTTGAGCTATCTCAGCATTATTGAGCATGTGGTCTCTTTTATGAAATTGTTAATAAGAAGACTCTGTATCGACAAGTCAAATAAATTTCAGGTTATACAGCTCCACCAATAACACTTCTCTTTTTTGCCAACTCCCAAATATTTTAATCTAAAAATTAATTGTGTTGGCTCATCTTTTTGTGGCAGCTCACTCTGTGACAGGTGGTTCGTAAGAAAGAAATTGTGATGCCAGCTTCAGAGAGCACATGTATTTCTGCATGTGATACAGCAAACTAACAGAATGCTGATTGTTTCAAGCTTCTGTACAACTTTTAAACATTACACTGTATTAAGGTGATTGAGAAGCAAGAAGTGCATAGAAAATATTGACAGAATATTGGAAAATGCTCAGAAATAGATGCTGCTGTTGAGCCGCTAGCAGAGAGAAAAGACCCTCCGACTCAGTGTGGCATAAAAGATCTGTATTTTTTTTATTTTTCCAACTTATATAGACTTTTCAAAGGTCACTCAGATTGGTCAGTCCGAAACCTCCCCCTGAGCCTATTGGCCAGGTCCGAACTGCGCACATCTCGAGAAACCGTTTTAATAACATCCAAACTTTATCTTTGTTTATAAAAGCACAAGAAAAATTCTCACGGGAAAGGTCTGTGCTAGCCACAAATAAATATTCATTACTGACAAAAAAATAAGTTACAGATTTATTCAAAACAGATTTATGCAAAACAGATTTATAGAAACTACACCTCTGTCTTTTAAACTTCGTGTCAAATAGAAAATGATTGTTTCAAATACAGACACCAGCTCATCTTCTCCTCCCTTCTGGTATTTCTCTAATTTGTCTCAGCTGAATATCAACTAATTCAGTCTTTTCAGTTTCCAAGCTTAACTAGAAAGCAAAGACCAGACATTTAAAGACATGTGAATGGGAGCTGAACTATCAAAATATATTTTATAATCCAGTCTAGGAGTTATCTATAAAAAACATAAAAGGTGTTTCTGGCAGAGTAATGGTCACAAAATTAACTAGTTAGCTCAAAGTGCCATTCAAAAACAAAGTCATGAACATTCTCTGTTACTTAGTATGAAATTATCATTCCCACATGATATCCTTGTCTCAAAACTGGAGAAGCACAGATTTGAAGGGTGGACTTTTTGGTGGATAAGGAATTGATTGAAAGGTCACAACCAGAGAGTTGTGGTCCCCTATGTCCAGGTGAGGCTGGTGGTGAATAGTGTCCTTAAGGGCTCTGTCCTGGGAGCAGTGCTGTCTAGTATCTTTATCAATTACATTCACAGCAGGATCCAGTACACCCACATCAAGTTTGCAGATGACATCAAGCTGAGTGGTGCAGTTGACACACCTGAGGGACAGGATGCCATCCAGAGGGACCTGGACAAGTTCATGAACTGAGCCAATGGAAATCTCACGAAGTTCAACAAGTCCAGGTTCAAGGTGCTGCACCTGTGTCAGGGCAATCCCAGACACAAGTCAAGACTGGGACAAGAACACACTGAGAGCAGCCCTGCAGAGAAGGACATGGGGGTTCTAGTGAATAAAAGCTGGACATGAACCAAGAGTGTGCACTTGCAGCTCAAAAAAGCCAACTGCATCGTGGGCTGCATCAAAAGAAACGTGAGCAACAGGTTGAGGGAGGTGATAGAACAAGGGGCAATGGCTTTAAACTGAAAGAGGGTAGGTTTAGTTTAGGTATTAGGATGCAGTTCTTTACTGTGAGGCTGGTGACACAGTGGAACAGGTTGCCCAGAAACACTGTAGATGCCCCTTTCCTAGAAGTACTTACCCAAAGGCCAGGATGCATGGGGCTTTGAGCAGCCTTGTCTAGTAAAATCTGCCCCTGCCCATGGCAGGAGAATGGGAACTAGATGATTTTTAAGGTCCCTTCCAGCCCAAGCTCTTCTGTGATTCTACAATTCTGTGATTAGTCAGTCCTTTCTCATTATACTCTTTTCCCTTTCTTTGCTTTCCATTTTCTTTTCTACTTGTTTCTGTTAAGTTGTACCACAGGATGGATGAAAAAGAAATTCAAATGCTAACTGCACAGCAGTAGCAATTTGTGACTGAGGAGTTATGCGGCACGAAGGACAAGTCCCAACTGTAGAAGCAGTTAAATTGTCTGTCAGCAGGAGTTCCACAGACAGAAAGCCTCCCTGAAAAGGAGGGAAATGTCCCTTGGTGCTGTGATAAGTAACACCTCCAACATTCTCTTGCAGCCATAGTGGAATGGGATGATTCAGATGCCACTTTTGGGCAGCAGAGCTGGTGCTGAGGTATGGACCTCCAATGCAACTCTCATTGGATCAATGCTGGTGTAATTAGTTATAAGAAATTGGTTCTTGGCAGATCTTTGCTCACTCCCAGTAGAACTGCTTATGATAGTAGGACTCTGTGCAATATACTGTGGGTTTTTTGGTTTGTTCTTTTTTTTTCAATATATAGTTGCACACCAACATGTGCTTAATCTACCTCAATGGGTACGATAGAATTCCCTGACATTTCTTTCTCTGTCTCCCTCTTCCTATTTTCTCTCCTCAAGCTGTTACTCTGAACTAGGATGCTGTAAGCAAATAATAACTTTCCCTTGAATTTTTATCAAAGCCTGTGGATGTCCCATAGTTAATTCTATCTTTGAAAAGGTCTAATACTAATCAAAATCATAATAAAAAATGTTTTCCATAGTGACATTTGATTTTTGACACAAAAATTAACTAATTTGAATTGTGCTTCAAAGCCATTTAAGTACAACATATTATTAACTAATTCACTTTGTTTGCAGCTTTGTTTCTTAATTTAGGATTATTTTGTTAAAAATATTATAAAATCCTGAAAAGATTATATTAAGAACAGATAAAGAATTTGTCATGGATTATGATACAGAAATACAAAAAAATCCTAGAAACACACTGAAGTGTGTTTACTATGTGCTATTTTTCTCCTTTTTTTTCCTGTGGCTGTAATTCTAGAGAATTTTAATATCATTGAATCTGAAGTCTCTGGTCTCTAGGTTTTAATGACTCACTCTATATTATGTCAGTATCCACCTATATTTGTTCCTGTAGTAATTTTCATACAATAAAGAAAAAAAAACTTTCCATATGCAAATACAAATTTTCTCCTACCGTTGACCAGTGAGATACTGGTCCATTTTCCTCAGGAAGGCAAGTGTTATAGAATGATATATCAAGAGTGCTACAGGCTAACTGCTCATATCTTTTCTTCTGTTTATTTTTTTCCTTTGTTATGTGTGTGTGTCTGATTTTCTTCTATAACGTTTTAGCTGTGCTTGTCTGTACCTCTGGGTGACAATGACCGAATTCATCAGTCATTCTGGAAGTGAAATGATCATATTCTAAAAACATCCTTTTTGTTATTCCTCTTATTCAAAAGATAGATTTGATTTGGCCTATTTCACTTATTAATAGGCAAATTTAAATTAATAAAGTTGTAACTTGGTAAAAACTGAGTTTAATCTTATCACTTCATAAGCAATAAAAAAAAACTAGATATTGCTCATTGTTTGCACAGTGGATAAACCAGAAAGAATCAACTTTCTAAAGTTATGCAAACAACATGCTTCATCATATTTATCATGCTTGTGCTGTCCAATCATGTGTGCACATTTGTTCAGGCATTCTGAACCCTCACAAATTACAAATCAGTGCGCTATACCAGGAGGTACAAACTGTGAGGACTAAGCATTTCAGTTCTTTCTTCCTTTCACTGAAGGTGTCTACTTCAAAATATATTCATACATGCAGATTGAGAACATAGACATTTTCCTCATGTTTTATTTTCTTTAGTAATTTTCCAGTTCTCTATTTTCACCTGAGCTTTAAGGTGTTGCTGAAAAAAAAATGCTTTGCTAGGGTATCGTAACCTTGATTTGGATGGTTTTCTTGTGTGTCATCTTGATATGTATGATGATAGCACTAACAAAAGTGACTTCATCTCCTTTTCTGCTGTCATTCCTAAATACAATTTTAATAGTTGCTTATTTGTTTTACTTTGGTTGCATAAGGTGGCTGGAAGAGGAAAGATTTATACTTAACGTTATGAAGTTGCAATGATGAACAATAGTCAGTTTAGTGGTATTGGTATTCTTTAAAATCTTAAGGGCATTTAATACCTTGCAATTATGCAAATGCAAATTTTTGATTGTGTATATCTTAATTCTCTCAGTATATACAGTTTATTGTAATTTACTTATGATGCTGCAGTCCTTGTAGACAACAGAAAGGTTCAATAAAGGGTCCTTCTGCTCACTTGGTGAGTTTGAAACCATAATATAAGATTCCATTGTTCAGATTCTCCAGAAAATATGACAGATAACAGAAAGTCATATTCAGCAGATTTAGCTTTTATTTTTGATGTAGTATTTTAAGCTCTGTGGATGACTACACCATAGCTTCCTAAAAATTCTCTAATTTGCTCCAAATTATAACAATTAAGGAAAGCACTTTATAGCTTACAATAATATCTGAAAGCTGCTTTTGGAGTCATAGTAATCTGCCTTGGCATTTTCAAATGTGATAGTTGTAGAGCATTTCCTTTGTGTTGAAGTGGTAAAACGGTATAGTAATTGGTCATTGTTTGCACTGCCGTACTTAGAAATATTTCACTGCTGCCATTATAATCCTGGTATTTCTAGGGCTGTATAATTTATCCATGAAATTTTGCTTTGGGCTAAAATTTGGCACGCAAATTGTGTGTCCATTTTTAGATTACATGAGCTTCAAAAAATTTACGGCTGTAATACACTTTTTTTTTTTTTTGCCATTCTACTTGATAACTAAAAATTAATCAATGCCTGACATTTAGAAAACTGAAATGCAGTTATGGCTGTGGGATCAAATCCCATGAAGAGATGCAAACTGAAACTCCATTTCCAAGAAGGTATGCATATAAACATGTACACCCTTTATTATTTACAGCTCCAACTGTGTGAAAAATAGACTTAGTCCATGCATGATGCTGCATGCAAATATGACTGGTAAGCATATAAACATTCCTCTGGTTATTTGAATATTTGAGTCTTCACTTGCAGCACTCTGTAATACTAGCTAAAGATTTTTAGTACCGGTGCTGTAAAAATGCACAAAAATAAAAAAAAAATCCGCAGGGTACTGACACTAAAAATCAATTATGGCAGAATTGCAACATCAGGAAACTCATTTCATAGTGATGTTGAATCAATGACTTCCTAACATAACATAGATTCAAGCTGGTATGTTATGTCAAAGTATTCCAGTTTTCTTTAAGACGTCAATACACCTTCTAAATTCATGTCACAATGAAGAAAGTGGAAAACAAGAAATCATTTGAATTGTAAAATCAACCATTTGTCAAACCATCACAGATACTTCTGTACTTAACAATCCTCCAAACACCAGTGTTATCAAGGCAGGACTGCTCTGTGGCGAAGACAACAGCTACTCCAGTACCAAAAGATCAGATTTACCTGATCTGATAATATCCTTCAAATTGGTGTTTTAACTCAAACAGTAACCATAAATAGATGGCTCATTTATAAGCATGTGCTTTGATTATTTGATTCTTTATTACCTTTTTCCAATCTGAAAATTAATTAATTAAATAGCTCAAAATTGCTGCAATAAATAAAAAAAAAATAATAGAAAATTTTAAATTAATGAAGTGCCTTATAAGCTCTTTATTTTTTAAGTTACCATATTTAGAAAAAAAGAAGGGAGATTGAATTGAATTGCACTGCTTTACATTTATAGCTGTTTCATGAAAATGAAGTACACATAATATTACACAGAATCACAGAATCCACATACAGGTTAAGCAAGGTCACCCAGAATCAGTTGGCCAGGTCCATGTACAGATGGAATTTTAATATGTCCTAGGAGGGAGACTTCACAAGCCCTCTGAGGAATCTGTTTCAATGCTCAGTCACCCTTACAGTAAAAACCCTTTCCTGATGTTCAGATGAAGTCTAGTGTGTTTTACTGTGTGCCCATTGCCTCAGATCCTGTCACTGGGGACCCCTGAAAAGAGCCTGGTTCCATCTTCTTTGCACCCTACCTTAACATGTTGATAGATATTTATAAGATCCCACCAAACCAAACCAAACCAAACCAAACCAAACCAAACCAAACCAAACCAAACCAAACCAAACCAAACCAAACCAAAATAGAGAAGAGAATTCTCTAGTCTAAACAGTGCCTGCTTCTCAGCCTTTTCTCAAAGGAAAGGTGCACCTGTCCCTTCATCATCTTTGTGGCCATTTGCAGGATTCTCTCCTGTATGTGCATGTCTCTCTTGCACTGAGGAGTCCAGAGTCTGACACAGGACCAGGTGAGAGATTTCATCATAGAAGTTCACCAATTGGTCAGGAATGACTTTCCCTTGCTGAAGCCATGCTGGCTTCTCCTGGTGACTTTCTTGTTTTTAACGTCCCTGGAAATGATTGGCAGGATTAGATGTTCAATCACCTCCCAGGAACTGAGATAAGGCTAACTGGCTTGTAGTTCCCTGTGCCCTAGTTCTTGTACATCTTCAAGTGGTTGCCCTCAACATTTATTGAGAGTGGCTGCACAATGTCATGTGTCAGCTCCCTCAACACTGCGTGTGCTTCTGTATAGGGTTTGGCTGGCCTGTGAGGGCCCGTGGACTTATTTATGTCCAGGATTTTCAAGTATTTTGTGACCTGGTCCTCTTCTACCAAGGGTATATCTTCCTTATATCAGCAATTCCATATGGCCACTGGGGATCTGTGGTCCCTGGAGACTGGTCTGCTAGTAAAGGCATCCAAAGAAGAAATTCAGTACCCTTCTTCAGTCTTTTCTATATTCCATATGACCAGGTCCTCTATTTTGCTGAGCAATGGACCCACAGCTTCCTCAGTCTTCCTTTCCTCCTATGTATTAGCAGAAATACTTCCTGTTTCTTTACCCCTGTTTAAATAGACATGCCGTGTTTAACCCCTGGTAAAAAGAAAAGAATGAAATGTAGGCCAGAATCTCCTTGGAATTTAGCCATAACTGCAATTGAATTGTCACAAAAACATCTAGAATCCCTGCAAGAGAATGAAAGTAGATGTTATTACTCACACATGTATCAGCTGTGCATCTGTGACTGTAAAAAATAGGCTTTAAATGTTACTTAAATTTTAGCTTCTTTTACTGCAGAGTAAAAACAGTACAGAGGATGGAATTAGTAGTTTATCCTTTAAACTGAGTGATGTATGTCATATAAGGTGATGATCAGAGAGTGTTCTGTGTAATTTGTATTACCCTGGAAATAACCAGTATGTTATTTTACGGTCAGTACTGAAAAAACAAACCCCAAAACCCACCATCACAACTACAACCACCAACTTTTCATTTTAATATCATAACATATTGTAGCTGTAATAATTTTCTTTTAATATGTCTCCAGTGTAAGGGACATTTTAAAGAGAAACAAGTCAAGGATTGGCCCAAAACTTCACGATGATCCATTATCAACAAAATATGTAGAGTGAGACTTTTTTTACACAACAACACATATTGGGAAAATATATAAGTAAGAAGATAATAACTTTAGTAAGATAGAACCAAAGAAGGATTCTGTATTCCTAAGTTTGCTTTACCAACAAATGACTGGACACACTTCAACAATTGTTCCTACAACATGGTATGCTCTAGGGCTTGATAAAAGATAGTGCATTCAAAATGCTTATTTTCTCTTCTCATGACTACATATTTTATGTGTTCCATTCAAAAATGGATAAAAAATTTATTTGTGCATGTCCTGAATGATAAGATATTCAGTTCAGAGGAGGCCAACCTATTCTTGCTGTTTGATGGGTGGAAATAGCAAACGAATCCAGAATGTCCCACTATGTGGGACTTGAACGTGAAAATTCCAACTTATCAACAATTCTGAATATAGATTCCTGTAAAACAGATGAGCCACTCTACATGCAAGGGGAAATGAATGATAATACTTGAAGGACAGACTGATAATATATCTGAACTATCAGTTGTTTATTTTAAGCCCACATGGAGTACCCTGGAAGCCAGAGATGATCCAAACACAGAAACATTGCATGAATGGAACCATAATCTGCAACTTCTAGACCATGAAACTCATCAAAAAAAGTAATAGATTTCTGTACATTTCAAAATAGTATTTATTTTTAAAATAGTTTTATTCTATTTTCAGAACTTATTTTTTATTTTTTTTCTGATACTATTTTTAATACTATCTCAATACATACTTCCACTCTTAATGGTAAGCCTAATATAATAAATACCTAAATAATTTGTGAGATTGTATCTTATTAACTGTTTTACTGAAGTAAAGATAATGAGCTGTGTCTGCATTAGCTTAATCACAGGGCTATAAAAATACAGCTGGAACATTTTCTGGTCACACTTGGGCTTGGAAGTCCTTTTAGTTCTTTTGAATTGGATAGGGGCCAAGTTATTAAACTCTGCTGGACCAAAGCAGTCTTCATACAACGCTACCTGAAGGGTGAAAAGCACAGTAAAATTTGCTGTATTATGGTTCCCTATAGCTAAAGATATAATCTTGAAAGTAGCTCAGTATTAATACTAAACTGGGTTTATCTGTATGCTAGCATAACGATACCTTCTTGGAAGATGCAGTATGGAATCATCCGAGCAAGTGTACTTGGTCCAGGTTGTGTTTAAGAAGGATTACAAATGTCAACTCAAAAACAGCTATGCTAGATCCATAACTGCAACTTCTTCATGAGTTTCAGTAGTAGAAGGCTGATTTAATTCTGTGGCTATAGTTCAAAAAATGGACACCATGTCAAATTGACTTTTAACACAGTTTGTGTGTCCTTAGTGAAAATGCAATCATTTCAGTCTCTTTCAGTGCTGCACAATGCTTACAAGTTCTGGTGACATCTAATGTAGTTTTAAATATGTATGATAAACAGAACGTAAACTACATCCTCAAATTGTAATGACTATAAAAATTCTTCACTCATAGTAAAAATAGCAGAAGGTAATATTAAATTCAAAGTGAATAGAAATGCAGTAAATGAAACTTTATTAAGTATTTAAATGTATCTCCATATACTTGTAGAAATTAGAGCCTATTAACACAGAGAATGGGCAATGAAGATATCTATTGCTCTTCTGTTGCATGCAAAATACATTAGTAGAGAAAATTCTTTAAAGCAGAAAGAAATCTTATTTTTGCAGAAATAGAAAAAATAGAAAAGACAAGGTAGAAATCACGTTTGAAAGAGAGTACCTGGCATTCCATCCACAATTGCACATCTACTACAGACAAAAAAACGAGGAGCTACACATATGATAAATTCTCAGAGCAAGGGATCATTTCCTACAGGAATAGGACTTTAGGCTTTCAGATGTACTGTAAATACAGTAAAAACAAATCCAAAACCAAACAAACTGAGAAAAATCAAAACCCAAAAAACCCGAAAACAAACAAAAAAACCAACAAAAAAAAAACCCAAACAAGCAAACAACCACAAAAAACCCTAACAAAACAACCAAAACACCCAGAAACAAACAAAAAAACCCCAGAAAAATATACAAAAGGGGAAAAAAAAGTAGTGTAAAAAAAAAAGTGAAAAAGAAGATGGTGGATCTGAGCAAGACAGAATAAATTACCTAAGTTTTTAGTGTATTACTATACAAAAATATGTGCCCTTATTATACAGCCCTTTTACATGCCCGTCAGTAATTGTATGCCATATATTCAGACTCCAGAATGATGGATGTTGTAATCTTTCCCTGGTGTTCTCCTACTTGCTTTGTTCTGGGACACTTTGCAAGCTGTAGTTACAAGGTCTGTCTCTCACTCAAGTTCCCTAGCATTTCTCTACCTGAAGTCTTCATACATTCACAACACAAAGAGGAATTTTGTGAAGGGAAAGTAGAAGAGTTCGCACTTGGACTGCTACCCAGAGTGTTGATGCAAAAATAATTATTGGAGGTATGATTTGGGGACTAACTATACAGTGCTACTTTGAGAAAGGTTTGAAAGAAATTGACAGCTTCCAACAGAAGATCCTAAATAGGCTCCTAGTCAAAGACAAAGTTGGTCACAGTTGTATAATCACCTGTGAGTCATCTTGCCGCATCTATGATTGTCTGAGGATAATAGCTAAGTGAGACCTTGTAAGTAGATAATGTTTGATAATTTTAAGGATAATAATGTTTATTATAGTAGATAATATACCTGGAAAAAGCAGACCTCCTTGATGGTTGAAAACCCTTCTACAGGGATTATAAATGTATGACACAAACATGGATATATGCCTGAAATGGGGCTTTTGTGCATGAGAACCTTCTGTTTTCTGCTATTGGAAAAACTTGCTCTAACAAGCAACACCACCTCTCTCTATAAACCTGCCTAATAAAATTACTGACTTCATAACTGAATAAAATGACTGGTTTGTTTATATTCTGTTTCCTGATGGCCAAGGATGTCTCTCAAAATATTGCTATCAAAAATTTCAGTCTTTTCACATACAGTATAAGAGTTACATATAGTTGTAAAATAGCCATAAGAACAAGGTCTTTATATTTTTATAATCCTTATTTTGATAAATGGCTCAAAGAAAATAGTTGGTAGAATTAACTCCTCCACAATTTAGAAAAAGGAGGGTACATTCAGAGGACTATTCCTTCACCTATCATTATCAGTGACTCATATTGCGATCAAAAGCAGAGCCATATGGAAATTATACAGTACATACTGAAATAAACACATTAGAAATAGAGTTCGAGATTGAAGCAACTAGGCAACAAAAAACTGTGAAGAAAAATAACCCCTGTCTCTGAGAGCAAAGAAAAATAAGTGTACACCATTGTTATACAGAGAGCAGTTGCAAAGCTAAGAACTTTATTGTGACAGCACAAACAACAGCTCTCTGCTTCTTAAACCTTTATATGATGCTCCAGAGTAGTTTACACCTAGTTATTAGTGCTTCAGAAAAAACTAGTTAAACACTTCATGTCTCCTCTACACCCATAAATGTCACAGAAATAGTCACCGATGAGAAGAATGTGTACTATTTACTCGTGTTCATAACTGAGCTTTAATGTGTGTTAGACATGAAAATCCAAGCATGCTGAAAAGACAGTGTCTTCCGCAGAGTCACATGCAGCAAGTGCAGTCAACTAGACATAATCTTTCAGATGTTTGTTGATTCAAAGAAAAGAATGACATCCCTGGAAAATCAACTAGTTGTCTTAGTCTTACATATTTTTCTGCCATATAGATGAGAAATTATTCTCTACCAAAAAGAAAGAAGGGGCTGAAAATTTAAAAGAAAAAAAAAGAAAAGAAACAAAATAAGCAATACAAGCACCAACCAAAATAAACAAAAAAAACCAACCCCCCAAAAAAATCCAAAACCCACAAACGAACAAATAACCTATAACCAAATGCACCCAGAACCAAACTTGACTCTTGGCTAACCTTTGTTTTCATCACTAGGTAAAAGCTCATTTTCTGCCTTAGCATTTTGTCCACACATTAATGAATTATTACTTTGGTGTAATGCCAAGCCACTGTCTTCCAATTAGTAGAAAGTAGGGTAGAAAGCTGGATTGTATCAGGAAGACAATGGAAGAAAAAAGAAGAGAGAAAAAAAAATCCAGAAGTTTTCCCAGCTCTGCAAGTGTAGGTGAAGGAGAGTGCCTGCTTCTCCAAGGATACCTTGTCAAAGGAGCCATGAAACAGCATGTGTGGAGACAAAACTGAAAAAAAGATTATAAGGAAGATGATGATATGAGAAAACCTGATCAGCCACACTAATTGGTAAGATGTGACGTGTGAAAATGTTTGTTTTCAATTGGGAGGATAAGGATAGGAAAGGAGACAACCTTCCCCTCCCAACCCCCCCCAATAAGCACTAACAAAATTGCCAGAAACAAACCTGCTCTGAGCAGGAGTGCCAGGAGGGCAGAGAGGCCATAATGGTGCTCAGGAGACCCACAAAGGTACCCATGCTTGTAAATTTATGTAAAGGTCTTTGTTCAATCTTCTGGCATGCTGGAAAAAATTCTACTCTGATGCCAATCAAACAATTTTCAACTTTACAAAAGTTTTTCCAGATCTAACACTGTCTAAAAGTAAATGGTTCACACTTCAGTATATTTTCTGGCCAATGATTAATTTTTTTCAACATTAGGAAAAAGTTGCAGTGTTTGTAGACAACAGAAAAAAAATTAATCTTTCTCTACGTCAGACTCCTATTTTTCACAAGTCTATTTTCAGATGTACTGTTAGTTATTTCTAAAACTGGGACATGGCTTACAGATCTGAATTTAGCTTTTAAAAAATTATTGATTTTGTTCCTGGGACATACGAATTAAAAGCTGTCTAAAACTCCCCTTAAGGAATTTCTTGCTACAATGACAGGGGGAAAAAACAAAAAAGGAAAAGGCCCTGCAAGCAAAAGGTTTCTCTTTCATTTTCATTTACTTTGGTATCTTGTAATTATTGCTGTTTAGATGAGGCCTGGATATATTCAAGAGAGACATTAGCTTTAAGGGAGTTTAATACATTCCTAAAATAATCTCATTATAACAGGTTTTGCTTGATTTTTTTTTATTTCTTGCATTTTTCACTAAAAGAAAACAGTGGTCTTGTGAAAGCAAGGTACTACATGATTGTATATAAATGACCTGTCAGAATATAAAATCAACCAATGTGGAATGTTTTGAGTATGCTTTTAACTGCTACATAATGGCTGCTTTCTAAGTTGGCCAAAGAGAAATGAAATACCACCAGCTGCCTCCTCCATGTAAAATATTAAGTGGTTTTAGGCCATAAAATGGATTAGTTTGCCTGTAACCACCTTAGCACTGGGATTATGAAGAAATTATTATTAGAAATTGTTGTTGCTAAAGTTTGCAATCACTGATTTTAAAAAGCTCCACTATCCTTTAAATGAAGTAATCTACCCCACTGCTAAAATACCACCACTACTCACCAAACTGCATTCCTTCCAAAACCAGGTCTAATCAGATTGCTTGGAGAAAAGCATGTCAAAGGTGTGCTTATTTAATTTATATATAGCAATTTGTTTGGTTCACTGAATATTTAATGCAATGCATTATCTGTACAGAATATGATATATTGAATGCAATAAAATACCTTAAAAAAGATTGAGGTTGTAGAGTTATGTATTTGGAAGTCAGGAAACACTTCAGTGTCAGTTATAATAACGTCATAATAATAATGTCATCTAAAGTGTTTTCTCTGCTGAATATATAAGTATAAATATTTAAGTGTATAAAATAAACACCATTTTGTGAAATACATGTACTATTTATTATTCTGGTATTTGGGTCACTGGAAAACTATTTTAATATACCATGAGAGATTATTGTAAACCTATTTTAACTATGCACAATTGTTAGATTTTTTTTGCTTGCTGTGACAGCCTATTTCGATCAGACTGTAACATATAGAGGAGCTTCCATTTGTGTGTTGTTTCCCATGAAGTGGATAGGAAGGAGGGTTAGAATGGACAGTGAGATGCTAGCACCAATTTTTTTTATACTTTCCAGAAAGAATGTTAATGGGAAAAATTAGGGTTTTAATTCTGGGAAAATAAGGTAAAAAGAAATAATTGGGAATATGAAATGCATTTTCCACCTTAATTTTTTTTTTATCCACCCTCTTTAACACATCATAGGTAAGAATTCTTTATAAAAATACAGTTTTACTTGCCTTCTCAAATGTTTATACCCACCTTTTCCCTTATGCTGGCTCTGGTTTTCTCATTGCCCTGCTGGGAGCTATATCAGGTAAATAATTTGGCTGAAAATTAACCCTGCTGCCCACTTCCCTAAAGGATCAGTTTTTAGCAGCAGCAGTGTATATTTTACACTGATCTGCGTCTGTGGAACCCAGAGGCTCATAGCTGAATGCTCGCAATCACAGTTTAGCTAACACATTTGGAGTGAACAAGTTCCTCTTTTTGCACTATGCCATTAAACTCAAATTAAGAAAATCATCCTCACTCTATCAAGTAAATGTAGTATGTGGGAGAAACAACACTGGATTATAAAAAGAAAAACTATTAGGCCTTACAGCTGACTGCCTAAATAGATTGCATAAAATAACGCCCTGTTCTTCAATTAGCACCAACCCACCAAATCCCTGCAACTTAGCCCTAAGTTACAGCTTTTGCTCTTGGTTGACCTGAGCACATATATTATGTTCTGTTTTCATCTATCTGCTCTGTAGAAAAAAATAAAGGAAAAGAAAAATTCTATTTTATAGCAGAAGATGCTCTATATGCAATGTGTAGGCAGAGAGGAATAGTGAAAAGTCAACCAAGCAGTTATAATTCTTAGCATCAGCTACCTTTAGTTCATACAGAAATATGGCACAAGTAAGGCCTTTTAACAGTTGCTTCTCAATATAGCAGGGAGGAGTGTGTGCCGTCCCAATGAACTCAGAGGCAGAAGCCAGTTCCTTTGAAGTACCAGTCATCAGAATCAAACTCACTCAAGAAGGAAAGTAGAATACAACTGCAAAATTACTCCCTAGATTTTCTTTCCCCTTAAATGAGAAGCACAGCTGTGAGCTGTGCTGAGGGTGTTTGGATCCCAGTCCTTGATCACTCCATCATAGCTCTGGTCTATAACCTCTGAATCCTCAGTTACAGGAGTTTTACTTGGAACATCTTGTAGCTCAGTTGTGGTAATGCAATTTTCAGATCTTCATGTGCTCCCTTTGTTTCCCTGCTCTGTATGCCATTGGTTCATTTTGAAATATGCTCTGCTGTACCTGAAAACCTATTGGTGTGTACCCCTTTTGTCAATCTTCCCTTCCTTCTCCTGGGACTGGCTCTCAGAGAGCCAGCCCCCTCCCCCTTCCTTTCCACTTAAAAGCCAGAGCCTGGGTCTGGGAGGG
>VZRM01006295.1:377656-438490 GCA_013397955.1 Grantiella picta | reverse complement strand
ACCCCTCCTGATTGGATGATGTGAGTCAGGACCGCCTCCCAGCCCCAGAGATAAAAGCCCCGTCAGGACCCAGAACGAGCTCTCTTTCATTCTGGCCTAGATGGAACCCACATCCTCCCCCATCTCCCCTCCCCCCTCCACAGTTCCCCAATCCCTTCCCCTATTATCCTGAATAAAATCACCATGGAAACCTGGAATGGAACAGCTGCCTTTCTCAAATTGCGACACTTCTACAAGGACCACGTCTGGACAGCCTCACAGCCTGCGGCCACGGAGAGCCCACTCTGCGTGTCCAAGCTCCTGAGCAGTCCTCCCCAGCAGCAGGGGGAAGGCTGCTCGAGAGTTTACACTGCTGCAACTACTCACAGAAACTGACATCAGTTCCATCCCTCATGGAGTGATCATTGTTCATAATTCAGTTCTCCTAATCTCCAAGCAGGCTGGCTGCATTCAAACCATCTGTTTCAAATGGTTTCTGACCCAGAGATTCTTTGGGAAAGTACAGTTGGCCTAGACAAAATACATGACAGGTACTGCTCTAAGAATTAAACAGTGCAATGATCAAGTCCCAGGCCTGGAAATGTCCACTAGTCACTTACTCTTCTTACATGGGTACAGCACATAATTTTTTCTGCCTGTTTGAAGAAACCTTGCAGAGCTGAGTCTCTGTGGTATTCAGAAACCCAGAAAATGAACCTGTCTGCAACAATAATTCAGCTCCTGGTTAACATCAGAAAGTCTGAACACCCTTGAACATCTGCTGATCCAGGATATCCAGAGTCTGCCAACTTCAGGACTTAGATTTGCTGTAGATCTACAGTAAATCTGAAAATTGTTTGACTTATAAAAATGAACTCTGTTCATGACATCCTACATAATGAAAATGTCCTAAAGGTATTAGGCCCAGTTTCCATTCTACTACTGCACTTCTACTGACATAAATACATTGTCATAAATGCAGTCAAAGATACAAAACAGTCACAGTGAAACTTGCACATATATGATGTAAAGCTAACCCAAGCTTTGCCAATACTGTAGGTACTGTCTGCTGGAATATGTGAGACTGAAAATAATGTAAGATTATTTGATATTCTCTACACGTTTATATTTCCCATTTTCCATTTGCATTTTCCTATTCAGCCATTGTTCAGAAACAGACTTCTGGTTTTATCCTCTTTCGTCTGGGCTTTGTGCTGCCACTTACAAAAGTAGGCATGTCAAGATTTTTTTGCCTTATTTACAGTCTAATTTTAGATCTGCTCTAACAAGCAGTAAGGAATGGATGAACTGATGAAAGACAAAAGATACTGAGCAAACACAGCTGTTCAATAAAAAAGGTGCACATCTGGATATCTCCATTATATATTAAAAATAAAATACCAAACATTATATTTAGAAACAAACAACAACAATAAAAATAAAAATAATTTCTCATCACCTCATTCTCATTTAGCACATTGTAGGAGACACAAAATATACAGATTATTTTATGCAAAAATTCAATACTCTTCTGAGCTTTTTCAGAATTTCAGATCATCGGGTGGTGACGAATGCTCATTAGAGTTCCTTTTGTCAAATTCGTTTATCAAATTATTTTCATTTTAAAAAAAAACAAAAAAACTGGGAAAGTCTGGAATTTATACCCAAATATATAAGTAAGAAAGGACTTCAACTAGTTGTTAAAACCAAGTTACACAAAATCAGTCTATTAAATGACACATAACAGACTAGCAAATTTGAAAACTAGCAGTCTGAGCAATAATTTGACATATTTTATTTTTTGCATGTGTGTTCCTCTCTTTACTTTCTCTTCTTTTCAAATGAACAGAGGTCTCTCCAAATTTTTCCAAAGACTTCTCCAAACCCTTCCTCTTCATTGAGGAAAGACTGATGACTGAAACAGTCAGAAAATATGTAGTTAATACCTGCAGTATAACAGTCCATTATACGCCCCTATTATCAGGTGCTTCAAAGTGTGTCAAACTTTCAGAGCTATTTTTTTTTTTTACTCCTAAAAGAGGTTCAGGTGAACTACATTGATTCTTCAATCATAAAAAATCTGTATAATCACTTTGATGAGATTTACTTTATGAACAGAAAAATTAGAAATGACATCATCCTCAGATTGAAGAGCAGTGTTTTCTGTCCCTATAAGAAAAATCTGTCCATGTCTGGCATATAATTTCCTGTAATTTCTTTTTTTTTTTTTTTTACAATTAATAGAGTCTGACATAAATATCAAGGTTACTGTCCTTATGAATAATATCTCCAAAGCTAGAACTGTCGTGATATGAAAAAAAGGAAGAAATAACAAGATAGGAAACAGTGTATGCTGGACCAAGGTAATGATATAATGCAAAAACACAGGATATGTTAGCAAGAGAAAAAAACAGGACAGTGACTGACCTTAATGCTCATGTAAGAGTGACTCAGGACTCTTCCAAACGTAAAATACAAAGCGCAAAGCATTATCATTTGGAAGACTCAGGACTCTTCAAAATCTAAAATACAAAGCACAAAGCAATATTAATAAATATTACTGCAGAAAGTAATATTTTAGTAGAATATGTTTTCTGCTTCATAGAGTATATAAAATAATAATGAAAACACAATCAGTCACACTATTTAATACTTTAAATGAAGCAATAGAGGTTGTCTCCTGAACACTCAGTGGCAAGCATTTAAGCATAGGTCTAAGAAACAGTGATTCGAGTTTTTTATTTGTCTAAAATTAGTGTCACTAGTAAAGATATTTTTCTAGGCTATCTTCATCCTTAATGGAAGGAATAAGAAGGTACAGAAACTGTCATAAGCACCTATGTTAAGATAAGATTCATTACACTTTGAAAATGTACCTCCTATGGAGTGTGAGGGAGATAGAAATCTACATACAAATGTTTGGTCATCTGCTCTGCTGTAATTTTATCCTTTTTTTATGAGAAAATACACATTTTCTATAAACCCCATTTTCCTTTGTCACTGATTGCCAAATCAGTGCCCAATAGAGACCTGACTGCTGCAGATCTATGCCTCCATATCTAACCAGTAGCAAGTGTGAGCATATATTTCCAACAGGCACATATGCAAGCACAATAATAGGTATGTATATATACACAAAATTGCTTCTGAAGATCATTTCACACAGAAACCTTCTGCAGTCAAGGATCCTGTTCCCCACTCTGAAAGATCTGGATGAATGTCCAAAAGTGAGAAATATATGCTTATGTAAATACATTCATATGAATCCTACAATAACTGATCTTAAGTAGTGAGTTTGTCTAGTGGCTGGCCCTGGATCCTCTCATGTCCAGTTGCCTCACACTGTCTCCCAGTCAACTCTCAGATTTTACAGTCTCTCTGAAAGTTGACCTGGACATGCTGGTCCCTCTAGTACCCAAGTTCTCCATCTGTCTCACTCAGAGATCCATGTTTCTCTCCCCAACCTATAGCCACCCCAGTCTGCCATTTCCAAGCCCTTTATTACTTGCTGGGAAGTCCAGATTGATATTCATCGGTGATCACATACTGACTTGCATAACCACACCTTCCCTAGTTGCAAGCCTTGGAATCATCTGGGCACCTGTCACACACGGACTTATTATGGTTACTGGCTTGTTGATGTCCACATGCATGCATATGAACATACAAGCACACATGGAACAGACAGCCCTCATAACAGGAAAATAGATCGTAATGGAATTCAACAAGAATGCAGAATAAACTCTGGAAACCAGGCACAAGAAATGATCAGAGAAGAATAATGACCATAAGCTTGCTTACATCCAACTGTCCCCTTTCCCCTCCATTCCCACAGTAGTTCTTCCCCCAAAACTACCTTGATCACTCCCTTTACTGATGTATCTGGCTGCAGGAGGACGGCAGGACCTGGCAGCCCCCCGAATCGAGGTCCTTGGGGTGCATATCTCCACCGAGTTCGGGGCAGGCGGCTCCCAGGGTGCGCTCAGCATGGCGTGAGTGTCCGGTCACGTAAATTCTGCAGGAAACGTAGTGATATGAAAGAACGAACTGGACCCATCTCCGTTCTACTAGGGAAGTTTATTTTGGGGTACTTAGGTGAGGTGCAGGGACGGGAAAGGGGGAGGAGAGTGGGGGATGGGAGGAAGGGCTGACAGCTCAGAGATGGGGACCTCACACTGACGCAGGCATCGGCTTATAAGGGGAAGGAAGGGGGCGGGACTAGCTCTCCCGGAGCCAGTCCCGGGAGGTCTGAAGGCAAGACAGGCAAGGGAACACACCAATAGATTTCAGGTACAGCAGGATGCGTATTTCAAAATGAACCAATAACATACAGAGCAGGGGAACAAAGGGAAGACACATGGAGACCTGAAAATCACGTTTCTACGCTTTATCTGCTCTAAAGATACCATAATAAATTTTGTCTGAGTCAAAGATGATATTCCTTTTGTCCCGTGAATTCCATATGCTGGACAGTAACCTTCCATAGTCTGAAGGGTAATCCAGAGAGGTTCTTCATAACTAATCCTATTTCATATCCAGACCATGAGGTTGATGGCTTTCCTGTGACAGCCAGGAGAGTATGTGGGAGCATGGGTGCTCTCATTTATGATTAGTTTCTTCTGATTCCTCTGCCTGTTACTGTTCATGAGCAGAGGCAGGCCTTTTATCACATAACCTAATGATCTCCAGTACACAAATATGTATTTCTCTATTAATTGACTTACGTAGGTGCCCACAATACTTACACAGTGAACATTTGGTTTTGATAAACTGAATGGAATCCTAAGCACAGGAAATTAGGCGAAGTTTTTCTGCCTCCTGTTTCAGTCTGTAAATCTTATCTAATTGGAATTCAGGTGAAAAACTGCTTATAGAATTCCTGCCCATGCAAATTTATTTTGAAATACACAGCAGAAATTGTTCTGGTATTGGTATCCACAATGTGCACAACTACATGTGTCATTGTATGAAGAGCAAAAGTTGTTTACTGCCCATTTCAATAAATTCCTTTGAAAAATGCATCATACAACTAATACATGTTATTCAACAACTGTCTCCAATGACTTTTCACTCTATTTTTCCTATACCATTATGCTCAAAGGGTTTGCTGAAACATATTAAACAAAAAGGTTATATTTTCAATGTTTACTCTGTAATTACAAACAAATGCAGCCTTCCCCTTTATATATCCATAGGTTTATTTACTTTTGTGAAACTACTTAGAAAAAAATTATTTGGATGAGGTTCATCCACACTGACCATAGTTAAAGGCCAGAAGTTGCTCTAAGAAAGCAGTTTAGTCATGATTCTTTGCTTCAGTCTTTCCTTTAAAACCCTATTGGGATGCAAGAAATTTGGACACAGAAACACTCAATAGGTTATTGCTTTTCCCTCAGTTTTTCCAGTGACTAAATCTGTTTGAATGCATTTCTTTTTATTTCTGAAAATGAA
Organism: Grantiella picta; assembly: GCA_013397955.1. NCBI lineage: Eukaryota > Metazoa > Chordata > Aves > Passeriformes > Meliphagidae > Grantiella > Grantiella picta. The sequence goes on along the minus strand of VZRM01006295.1, from coordinate 433,060 downwards.
CTGAGATTTTAAACAGACGTTCTGAGAGATCTGAGCTGCAATAGCTTAATAAGAGCTCTTGATAAAATCAGGTCATGTAGATTAGAGAGACATATGTTCTGTGGGTCTCTTTTCTTATTTTTCATGTTTTCCCTTATTACATATGGAAAATGTTGAAATGGGAATATATGCTCATCAAACACCTTACATGAGATCATCTTGATTAGATGATCATGCAGCTCTGGGACTATAATTTGAATACATAATATTATGTTGCACATAGCTACAACAACATCCAATATTCACAACTTTCATTTTTATACAACTATTGCACGTGTGAAACACTACTGTCTGTGACATGAAATGAAGAATAAAAATGATATTTTAAAGTACAAGACTTAATTTTAGAACAGTAGAAGCTTCAGGCAGAGAAAATGTTATCATCAAGGAGAAAAGTGGCACCAGATTCAAAGTGCAGAATGATCAATACTCAAATGGAGAAATAAAAGGCAATCTCTATACTGATTACCCTTCCTGTAACAAACGTAAGAAAATAGTCCAGAATAACTGAAGGCATGATTTTCTGCATCAGGAATCTGTCTGTGTATATAATATATAAAAGAAAATGGCTTACAAAAGCATACTACCAAGTAATGGAGTAATATGTTACGCTATCTAGTAATTAATATATGGATTTATTTTTTAACTGCAATGACAATAATAAAAGAAAAGGCAAACAAGAAAATGTGTAATAAAATATTTGCAAGATTATCAAAAAACCAATCATAGGATTTTGTGTTCCTGAGAAAATTGAATGAGTAACTGCTTTACTATCTCTAGACATGGATGTATAGTACAAACACTTCAAAACATTATCTTTTTTTAATTTTCATTAAGCAACTACAGGAATAGATTGTTTGAATTTCTTTACAACAAATGAAGAGCAACTTTATATGACAGCATTATTCAGTGATGAAAATATCATTAGTCTGAAAGCTGTAAGTGGAAGTTACGGAGTATGTAGGCTGGGCTTTAAATTAAAGTATATTAAAACAATGATACACTAAGTAAATTAATCTGGTTGAAAATGGTATACTTCTCAGTTTGTCTAGCTTTTTAATTCAGAAATACAGCAGCAACTTCTAGTATGTGTTTTGGAAGAGGCAAAATATGTTTCTAGCACTTCAGTGTTGTCAATCCTTCAGCACAGAGGTGAGACTTTTAACTGCCACAAAGGGACATAGGTCAAGAAACTTCATGTTTGAGTTTCTGGCTTGAAGCTCAGCTGTTTGTAGCTCAATTCAGTTGTGTAATCATAGGTCTTTGATGTCTCTTTACACATCCCAGAATAACTTGCTTGGTCTTCTGCTGCTGATGATCTCCTAAGATCTCTGCAGTTGTAAGAGGAAAATAAAGCTCTTGCTATATTTTCTGCAAGAGAGAAATAAGATTTCACACTGACATAGAAACAAAGAAAATCCAAGTTGTAGTGCCTTGTAATACTTTCACCATCAATTCTCTGATAGCACAGCTTGGAAAAAGCAAATTAATCTTCTGTGATTCATTAATATTATTCATACAGGAAGACAATGATTTTACCTGCCATTAAAAGGTTCTTCAATATTCATGGGGAAAGAGAAGAACGTAATAGCTATATACACTCAATACTGTTCACACAGATGTCATGCTCTGCCCTTAACAGTGTATGTGCATATCGTGTTGCACATTAATTATTCCCTGATTTTTTACTGTAGTCAAGGCTTTACTTCAAAGAGGAAGTAATGAAAGAATTAATTTATGATAAAGAGCATCAAGTTAATTAATGAAATGTAACATAAAGCCACTGTTAAAACACCCAAAACCCATAAAAAGCATACATTTTAACAACATTATATACATTATTTTATATACTTACCTAAATAAATATTTTAAAGTTTATGTATATACATGGTGTTAGATAAGTAATAAACTTTAGGAAAAAACAAGTTCATAGCAGACATATTTTTATATTTTTTAAATGTCTTTACAACTGAACAAAGGGAACAACTAAGAAAAGAAACTGCTGAGTCTGGATTACCATGTGTTATGAAATTGGTAGAAGAAAAAATTCTCGGAGGACTGAAAAATTGTAATAAAAAAACAGCTTGGAAAAAACCTTAGAGTACTACAGTTACAGTAAACAGTTAGAGATCAGTTATACTCAGAGCCATTTGAAATCATAAGAACTGTTTTGAGAGTGCAAGTTTGGAAAACTACAGCTTGTTTAACACAAATTTTTTTTGGTGCATTTTTTTGGTTTATCTTTTAAAGTAAAGGTCATGTGTTATTAATTTGTCAGCTCTCAATGTTAATCAAGCTGCCAGAATGATGAAGATGTGCAGTAAACATTTCTTGAAAGATTTTTTAGAGATCCCTTGTGAGCAGTCCATATCAAAGGCTAAGGTTTAATTTGTTGGATCGTCTTGAAAGGAAAGAAAGGCTGATGCAATGATTTATATATTGGCTTTAGCACAGAGAAGATACCGTATGTAAGAGCTAAAATGTGTTCAGCGTACCATAAGAAGTATCACATAAGAATGCCAACATCTGGTTTACAAAACCAAAACACATTGAAATTAGACAATATACTGTTTTCTTTGCATCATGTAATATCCAAAGAGCAAAATCCTTTGTTGTGCATACTGCTAAATAGCTGAGAAACGTGCTGCTACCTTCCTGGCTTTCCCTTATTTTGTTTCACCTTGCTGTATTGGGCCCTGCATAACTCAAACCTGCTATGTTACAATTAGCTACTTTTTAATTTCTTTTCTATAAGCGTGGTACAGCTACTGGTCTTTCCACTCTAATAGGGAGAAGAATGGAAAACCCTGAATAGCTCCTTCTGTTCTTCCTAACCCCAGCTGCAATATTTCTTCTTTTCCCTGGCAAAATGTTGGAACAAAACAGAGCACTGGGAAATCAGTGTGAAATCAATAGATTTTAGGAGAGAAATTAATCTGTAATAGCATAGTGTTTCTCATACCAAAATAATTCCCTTTGGGGAGATTTTCTTGTTCCTTTGTAATAGTCCACAGTAAGAGAGTAACAACCCTCAGGGGAAGATCCAAGCTCCTAGTCTCGATAAAAGATCAAATTATCTCTGAAGAAAAAGAGAAAGGAAGCAAGAGAGTGTTAGTAAAAATAATAAAAAAAAAAAAAGACAACTTACCACTCTCACATTATCCTGAATCCTTCTAATTCATTGTCTTCCAGCTTTGTAGCATTTTGAAACTAGATTGACCAATGTATGAAAGACTGAACGGATCTCCACTGCAGTAAGTATCTCACATACATCAAATTAAGAATTTCTGTAGTAGGGAAAAATAAATAGTGACTGATGAGGACTGACAGAAGAGTTAATACAGAGACATTTTTCAGTGTTTATCTACATGGTTCAAATTACAACAGATGATGCAATTGATTTATGACTGACACAGAAAACAATGACATAACTTGTCTACTGTGAACTAAATGTAATATGACAGATACAGATTCAATTTGTTTTTCTAGATTTGTTTATGTGTTGTTAAATCAAAGAAGGATATCTGGGATAATACCATTAAACAATCAATACCACTTAGATTCAACACATAGGTAATACATATGTAAAGAAAACAATAGTTTTGTGGTACTTTATGAAATGATCTATGAGGTAACACCTCACATTCAACAAAAGCTGTATATTAACAAGTTTTCTTTGTCCCAGTCTGTTCTTCCAACAGAATTAAGTTAGAAACCTTAATTTCAGATTCTGATGCTAAATGCCTATTGACTGTTCTAAAAGTAGGAATGATTCCTGGAATTCTGCCAGTTCTAAAATTAATTAGTTTTTAGACAAAATAATAAGGAAATTAGACTGTAATAACTGATGATGGAAGCTCACAACTGGAACTTCAAGACTGAATGTTCTGTACCTATAGCTTAAATTGAGAAGAGAAAAAATTAATCTTTCAAATTAAGAAATTCTGTTTCATTTGGAAAGTGAGTAACACTTTCCCTGTTACACATACACATATGTCTTTGTATTTTCAGGTTGAGATTGTGGGATTTTTAATCTAAAAATTGCGGTTGCACAAATCTTTTCGATGTAGATTTAATATTGTCCTTCTGAAGAGGACATTTATACTAGATAATTAAAAAAACCCAAAGAAAATGTGTATATGAACTTAGGGAAGAAAGTATTTGATGTCTGCATGTGTTCTGTTGGAATAAAGCTGTGCCATAACCTGCTGAGGTGCTAAGTGCTGATTTAACTGCTGCTTAACTATTTGCGTACTACCAAGCGTATTTTAGTACAAAGATCAGATATTTCAAATGAATCTTGCCTTGTGTATTTCACAGACCACCGTGCAACAGCTCACAGCTCTCTCTTTGGTTCTTGTACTGTAATGTCTTTGGAAACAATAGATGATCAGTAGAACACCGGTCAAATGGGAGAATTATCTACAGAAATAAGTATTGCTAAAGAAAAGAATTCTTGTAAAGATAAAGATTTGGATATGATCATGATTACATAAAGGGTTATAGAATCAGTTAATGGAGGTGGATTTTCAAGAGAATTTCCCTGGAGTTCCTGGGTTATATTTGACAACTTTTTTCTAGTGAACAACTAAAGATCAGAAAGGAACAATAATACATTGATTTGCCTATCTATAATGAATAGGACCATAAACTGGAATAAGATCTGACCTTGAAATTAGAACAATGAATTTTAGACACTGAAAGAGAGAAACATAGGGAGTCAAGAATAAAAGAAAAATAAAAATTGAATTTCATATTCTGCCCTGATAGTTACTATTAAAGGGATGTTTCTTAGTGAAATTGAGAACCTGATGTTCTTCAGAGGTTGGTATTTGCTGACAATACGGACAGAGGGCTTGAGTACATTCTCAGCAACCTTGCTGGCAACACAAAACTGTGGAGTTCAGTCAACAAGCCGGAGAGAAGGGATACCACCCAGAGGGACCTTGACAGGCTTGAGAAGTGAGCTTGTGTAAATCACATGAAGTTCAACGAGGCCAAGTACAAGGTCTTGTACCTGAGTCAGGATAATCCCAAGCAGAAGTACAGGCTGGGAGGAGAATAGATTGAAAGCAGTCCTGTAAAGGAGGACTTACAAGCATTGGTTGATGAGAAGCTCAACATGGCCCAGCACTGTGCAATTGCAGTTCAGAGAGACAATCTGAAGTATCCTGGACTGGATCAAAGGCAATGCGGCCAGCAGGTTGAGGGAGGTGGTTCTGCTCTTCTACTACGCTCTTGTGAGACCCCACCTGCAGTTCTGCATCCAGCTCCAGGGTCCTCAACAAAAGAAGGTCTTTGAACTGCTGGAGTAAGTTCATGGGTGAGTCACAAAGATAATCAGTGGGTTGGAGCACCTCCCTTATAGAGAGAGGCTGAGAGATTTGGGTTGTTTAGCACGCAGAAGAGAAGGCTTTGGGAAGGCCTTAGAACAGCCTTCCAGTACCTAAACAAGGCTTCCAAGGGAGCTGGAGAAGGACCTTTTTACAAGCTCATGTTATACCTCAAGGGGGAATGGCTTTAAACTAAAAGAGGGTGGTTTAGATTAGGTTTCAGAAAGAAATTATTTTCTTTGAGGCTCGTGACACACTGGAACAGGTTGCCCAGAGACACTGTAGATGCCCCTTTTCTAGAAGTACTTACCTAGAAGGCCAGGTGGCATGGGGCTTTGAGACGCCTGATTTAGTAGAAGGTGTTCCTGCCCATGGCAGAAGAGTTGGAACTTGATAATCTCTGAAGTTTCTTCAAACCCAAACCATTCCATGATTTTATGAAATTCAGTAAAATCAATGAGTGACAAAAAACATAAAATCTAAGTTTTGTGATAATGAATTTAATAAATCTTACTTATTTTAACTTCATAATATTAACAATTCAGGATAATATTACCCAAATTTAAAAAAAATTCAATTAAGATTAATATATTTTAACTTCTTTCACTCTGGTAATCGCAACTGTCACTACTTCATTTCTTTTGTATCCTAGAGTTTTTCTCTGAGTCAATACAGTACTCCTCATTTACTGGAGTCATTTGCAAGGCTAAGCAGTTTTTCCTAATTATGTGCTGTGCATAATATTTTGAAAAGCTTAAAATAAGGTTATTCTGTTCAGTTTTGGTTTTGGTTTTTTTGTTTGTTTGTTTTAATATATTTTGGAGTGTCTTTACAGCAATTTCATATAAATGTCAGTATTGGCCCCAATGATAAATGATTCTCTTCTCCCATTTGATGAAGTCCTTCTGGAAATTTGAGAATTTTCTCAAAAGTCCTTTTGGGAATTTGAATTGAGCAGCAATTCAGTAATAATCCATATGAACTTTCAGAACTATTCTGTCTTTGCGGTATACTTTTTTTTAAATTAGCCAACATTTACAAAATCATAAGGATTTATTTCCATTCTATATGCTAGGATAAATATTTGCATCATATGATAGAGTTAGCTGAATCGATATTTGGATTTTTCTCCACCTTTTATTTACACCTTTGATTCTGAAAATTTAACTGTGCCCTCTGTAAAACAATGCTGGACTGAGTCACAAAGTTGGCAGTTGAATTATTTTCAGGAAAAGGAGAAAGAAACTTTGGGCCTTGACCACATAAGGAGTTTGTAAATTAAACAGAGCCAGAGCCCCAGAAAGCAAATGGTAGGGCACAGGTCATGTCTGTATGTTTGAAATATCTCCTGCAGTGTATCTTCATCACTCAAGACTTTCTTAAGCATACTAGCAGCTAAAAAGTGCCGGTCACCACAAGACAGTACATGAGCCAATTCTCTGACATGATTCATTTACCAAATGCAGACCTCTAAGATATCAAGCATGCAATATAGTGCTAATAGATATAGCTGCTGTATCATTATCTCACAGTAATTTTGCATGTGAAATAGGTCTTGCTGTTTTGTTACCAAAATATGTGTTCTTTTGTTCAGGAATTATGAAATAGGAGGACATTGGTCCAATATCTTGTTTTGCTGTATTTTTTGGGTTGGTTGGTTAGTTGGTTTTTAACTTTTTTTTTTTAATAAATGCAGAAAAATATTTAGAATAAAACCATCAGATCTATGTGTTCTAAGCCTGTTCAAATGTTCAAAAATCCTAAGACACCATTCTCTTTCAACCAAAAAATACTGTAGTAACAATGCTCTTAAAGAACTTACTGTGTATCAAAGGTAATTATGGTATGAGTTTAAGTTTTTTTTTCATTCTTGCATCTATAATCTGTTTATCATGAATTAGTTTGGATGCTTCCACTAGAAATAGTGCTTTTTTAAAAAAAATCTTCCATGTAAAACTTTTTGCATGCTATTCACTGTTGAATTTCCACCAAATTGTCTACAAGCTTAGACTTGCTATTCACTCTTTCTGTTTAATATGTAGAACATAAGGCTATCCTGTTCTAGAAATTGAAAATAAACATTAAAATTAAAATGATATTGGTTTTGTTAATTTTTGAGCTCTTAGAAAAATGATTGAGAAAGATCCTATTGGGGATACATATACATGTTAATTCCTAGTTTTAGAGGGGAATCAGTGTATGATGCAGAGTATAATTCAAGTAATTTTGCCTTTAAAAAACAAGACACATATGTCATCCAGCTGAAATTCACTCAGATTTCTGGAACAGAGAAACAAATTCAACAGTAGACAAATATTTGGTACTCATCATGTTCATGTTCATACGGGTTAGTATTTGTCTGCTTTTTAAATGTCATTCTTTGAGAATAGTGAAGTAAATCTGCATAAAACAAGGAATCACTGAAACCCTTTAGAATAGGATGTGCCTCTTTCCACCAGTGAAATATGTCCCTCAGTAGAATGGACTAACTCTGGGCAAATAAACCCTTACACATCCTTTTAATAAAGAAGATAATATTGGCAGCACATTGTTTCTGCAAAATGTATGGGTGCTTACAGAACTTTATTTAAATCTTGCAGTTGTCAGTGACCACCTACCCATTGCGCTCCACAGGTTTTTTTTACTAAAATGTACAGACTTCTTATGTTTCTACATAGGTATAAAATAAACATCTTTGTAATGTTTTTTCATGTCCTATTCTCCCATGCCTGTGTTAGTGGATGGGATATTTCCAGAAGAAGTTGTCTACCCAGTTGTTTATGTGTACACTCAGATCACCCTACCATAAACATCTCAAATTATGATTAATAAAGCATAATAAAAGTACTTGTTTCAAAAATAGAAGGACTTTAGTCTGTCCAGCTTAAATATAATCTTTAAAAAATTACTCCAAAACCAATTCCAAATATTCTGATCTCTCCTTTTCTTTTTTAACAAGTGAAATGTTATCAATAATGTTCTGTAGTCTTTTTGGAAGCACGTTTTACTTATAGAAAAACCAAGTAAACAAAAGCAATAAGTCATGATTGATATTTATTTGAAAGCTTACTTCTGGCTAGGAACACAACCAGTACATGGTGAATGAATCAAGAAGAGATCCATCTTCTCTAACTTCAGACACCTACCTTTTGTATCTAGACTAAGGTAAATAATTTCCTTCTGGTGAAAGAATAAGAGAGGAAGTCCATTTGTTTTTTAGAGCTGCTACAAGAACAATGTGCATGTTTCTGTCTGGGTGCATGGGTGCACGTGTGAGTATTTAAAAAGCTCATTGGAACTAAGTGTGGGTTAACTGATAAATCTTGACTGACAGGATGAACTGGATTAGGATTTCTCTTCTATTTCTCCCCTCCCCATCCTTGCTTTGGGGCTGTTTATTTTACTTTTAACTTGGATGCAACAAAGTTCTAAGAAAATTACATGTAGTAGTATCATATCATTCAAATTATCCAACGAATTTTATTTTCCTGACATTTTCTCCATATATTATACAAATATATATGATGAGTACAGCTAGAGTGATGATATCAGTAAGTTTAACCTTACATTATTTTCCTTTTTGTGTCTAACTCAAATTTTAGTGGGATTTATGTGAGGAAAAATATTTACCAAAATTGCTTATTTCTTTGACCTACTGTCAGCAGATGGAAGAGGCCATGCACACACAATCAACAGAAATTGCAAGAAGAGAAGAAAAGCCAATGGTGCTGGAATGGCACTCATGGGGACACTAAACACAAGCCTGGAATACAAGAGGGATGTTTTCATAACAGCAGCTTGTGCTTGCAATTTTTTTTTTCTTCCTGGCAACAGTGTTAAAATATTAGCTTTGAAAGAAATCCAAGAAGATTTTAGAACAGTAAAACACACAGACACAGAAATTCTCTCTCCTACTGAATTAAAATTTAAAAATATTGAAGAGATCATTTACCTATTTTACTTAGTTATTTTCCATTTTTTTTCTCCGACCTACAGTTCTACAGATAGGAGAAATAAAGCAAAATGATAAGATGCTAATAACAGAAATAATTACTACTGATAATAGTATGTTAAAAGAAATACACAAAGCAGAAAGAGAAATTATATTAGCTTAGGTCCATAAAACAGTTTTTCCGTTTCTCAAAAAAGATGTAATCTGCTAGAGAGGTAAATATATGCTTTTCTATTTTTTTTCCTTGTTCAATCATATGTGTAAAAATATATGCATATGAGTAAACTTATATAAAGAGGCAAAGAAATAGAAATCCAGACAAAAAAATAACACATTTCAATGCACCTCAGATTATGCTCCCTATATATTTATACTTTTTATGCTAGGAGGTGACATTCCATGCTCTTTCCTTTTGTACAACAGATGACTCAAGAAGAGTTGTTTTTTCCTAAATTATACTTTTGAAGCTGTGATGACCCATATCCATATTTTCCCAATGAAGGCAACGTCACTTGAAATGGTCCTTGTTCAGTCAGGATCTAACTCTTGGAAATATTCCATGAAACATCTGCTATGCCCAAATAAACTGTAGGAATAGAGATGTAAATTTCAAAGTTTACTAGACAAGGTAGGGACAGACACTAAGGATAAGTTTATTTTGAGTCTGGTGATATACATCTGTTTCATCTAATAATAAATTATGTTTTTAAAAGCACTCCATCTGTCCTTGATAGGTAAAAACCCTACATTTTCAAGCAGCAGTGCTGTAAGAGATTGAGGGTATTGATTGCACCTTTAGTTGGACCTAAATAGCTGTCTGTGTTTCTGGCATGTCTGTGGACCAGGCTTCTAAATTTGTTTTCCCAGCCCCTTGATGGGGAGGAATGCTGGGGACACAGCGCTGATGCTGTACCAGTGTGGCTCAGCAGTAGCCAAAGCACTGGAGTGTCACAACACCTTTCCAGACACCAAAGCACAGCACTAGAAGGGCAGCTGTGGGAAAATGAGCTCCATCTCACCCAGACCCAAAACACATGGTTCCTTCTTTCGCATGTAGATGATACTTATTTGAGTAAAGATTGTCCAAAGGTGATAGTGCTTCTTTTGTGTAGTTGTAGTATTTAAAAGGAATCAACACTGGGAAATGTCTACAAGCTGTTTAGTAGTAGCTGTCAAAGGTGGTCAAATATATAGCATTCTGCTGATAGTGCTCAATTTTATTTTTTAGTTCTCGTTAGTGGGTATATTGACAGCTTGTCTTATACTTTCATCATCATTTGTAAATTACTAGAAGAATTACCCGTTCAGAGAAAACCAAACTTTTTTCTCCAGATATTTTAAAGGCAGCATAGCTTTGAGATTTATAAATCTCTCTCTTTATATATACACACACACACTTATATATTGGCAAATCAAAAAGCCATTTTATATTCCTCCATTTCTTACATATTTGACTAACTCAGTAGTTCTAGACCCTGATCTAGCTAGAGGCAGCACATAAAAATATAATAAAAACCCCAGCATAAATCTGTAGAAAAGAGTTTACCTCAGTCACCATCCCAAACCACTGCTATGATGTTAGAGGAACATGGGGTCATTGCTATGTTATTGTTTAATGAGGTTTTCCCCTTGAGAAAAGCATCAAAAAAACATGGAATGGTAAACGGAATGAAAGGCAGAGAGGCACAAAAAAATACAGTGTCTTACTGTTGGGAGTCTAATTCTTGTTCTAGTGGACATAACAGCAAACATTGACACTTCTGATGAAAATATGAGGAAGAAAGAAATATTCATGTTTTATTTAATGATGAGGAAGATCAAGTGGTACTTGCACTTTTTCAGTGATAGAGTTTGGAAAACTTTGTATAAAATGTATTTCTAACAAAGCCTGTAAAGAGTTAGGTACCATATGATGCAGCATTCAGAGTAATGTAGAGAGATTCATATTTTCAGGCCTTTCTTTAGCACAGTTTATGTTATGTAACACTTACGTTATGTTGCATCCAAGACGTAACACTTCTGACTCTGTAATTGCACTAGACTTGTCTTCATAGTTGCATCCATTTTCTTCTAACATCAGAGTTTCTTCTCTGGTGTAGGTAATATAAATGCTCTCTCCTTTGGTCTGTTCAAAGTATTTTTTTTGCTATCTACATGGACATTTGTCCACATTTTCCCTTTCGTCCTACAAATCCTCTTAATTACTTCCTATTTCCCCTTTTCTAGAACTTTTAACAGTATTATTTCATACTTTATTCTTGCTCAGTCCTGCTGTTCACTGCAGGTTATCGAGTGCTAACTCTAATCAACCTGACCAAACACCGATTCTAATAACAAGGCTCTTTGGAATTGAGTGGACTTATAGACCACCACAAAGGCTGTCTGTGGAGCCTTAAGGAGTCACTCAATAATATTTTCCTGAAGGATTTTTCCATCTGACATTCCTTCAAGGAACTTTGAATTACCAGATAAAGGTAGGACAATGAGGCTTTTGTTGTTGTTCATGAAGTAAAGAAGAGGAAGATAAAAATACTTTTGAATTACTTAATTGCCCAAGCCTGAAAAGCCCTATGAGAAGGGGAAAAAATAGATCTTTGTTTTAGAGGACTGGATTACTTGTATCTATTTTCTATACTTTAATATGACTGTTAAAATTGCAATTACTGCAATGATAAATCGAATTTGTGTCTACATGGCAAGCTCCATTCCTGCCCACTACAGGATTTACACAATTTTCAGTTTAATGTGAGCTCTATTCAGTACATTTTCACATTGCTGTCTCCTAAATTTTATTTCCCTCTATGTTAGTGGCAAACATTGGTTTTGTCCTCCATTAATAAGGGTCATGACTTGAAATAGGTTAGACATATAGGTTTAGTGAATTAACTGAGGGTAAAGCATTGTGGAATTAGCTGTGGCAGTTAAATCATGGGTACCTGGTATCCTCCCTTATTTGATGCTTTAGTATTACAATGTGAGACATTAAACATGAAGCAGATATCTATTTTGAAACTAATACTAGAAGACAATTAAAGCTGATACTTTTCGATGTTAAAAATCAACTGAATTTCCAGAAATGGTGCATTGCAAGTTCCTGCCTTAATTACATGTAACTTGGATGATTTTTTAAATACAGATTGCAGTTAAAATTAATATTCAATAAATTTAATTAAATTAATTGTATTAGATATTTTAAAGATTCAGAATAGTTTTATTTAAATATTTTCATATGATGTAACAAGGATCTGAAATAAAGCAGGAATTCAGATTTAAATAAAATATATGCCACATCATAATTTATAGAAATTGAAACACTTTCAAAGATGATAGTGATCTTTCAATATACTCAATATTTATAGCTATAATTATTGAAGAAACTGTGCTCCTGATCATACTAAAATTCTTACTAGTTCCTAAACTTTGTGAGACTATTCATATGACAGACTAAAAAATTAGGTTAATATGTTTCTTTTTCCCTTATGACTCATATGTGTGACTGAACTGTGCACATATCATTCTCTTTCTTATGTTTTATTTGAAAGTATACAACTGGCAAAGAGAAGGTTTTATGACTGATTTCCAGAGAACAGTGGTGAGAAAGAGGAAAAACATGTCAGAACTTAAGTTAGTTATACTAACTTTCTGTTATTGAAAAGAGGTTGTCTTGATGCTCTGTAGTACATTAGGTTATTTTCTGTTCTATGGCAATGTGTTGTCACCCGCAGTTATGATGCCTGTCTCTCTTAGTTGTATAATCAGGCAGAGCAAAATCTATTTGAATCACAGAATCACAGAATAGGTCAGGCTGGAAGGAACCACAGTGGGTCATCTGGTCCAATGTCCCTGCTCAAGCAGGGTCATCCTAGAGCACATGGCACGGGGTTTTGTCCTGATGATTTCTGAATATCTCCGGTGAGGGAGAATCCAGAAGCCACAGAGCAGAAAAGGAAGTGCTGCTGTGCATGGAATCAGTCCTCGTCATACCACCAGTAACTGAGAAGGCCTTTTGCTTCATAAAGCAGTCTTTTAATTTCAGGGGTATTTCTACCATACCTTTTTCACACATCCAAACAACTGTTTCTTTCATCCAAAATTGCTAAAAGATTATCAGATCCTCCCAAGATTCTCAGAGCACCATCAACTTTCTTAAATTACCAATGGTTTAATTGCTTTCAATAGGTGAAAATTTCTGTTCCTTGTGGCTCTGCCTTCATTTTTCCCTTTGGTATTCTGTTTGTCTCAGATATTACATTTTCTTTCTTATTTTCTAGACCAATGGAATAGACCTTTGAGTAGAGAAGAATAGTCTTCTCCATTTCCTGTGTTGTGTCACTTTCCTCTGGTCTTGCCTTTACATAAGGCAGCAACAAAACCGAGATATTTTTTGCCCTATAATAAAAAGAAAGTTCTATTAATTTGTTCCAAGACATGTTTTCTCCTTACTCTCTAGAAGCAAAGTCCATTAATGACTAATTTAGGCATAAGTCCACTGAAGTGGTAACGATTTCCCTCTCGTAGTTTTCAAAGGTATATCCTCTCTTCACTTGTCATAACCTTCCTAGACACTTCCACCTTCTTCTCCTCAGAGTGTATATACAGAACTAGGCACAACTTTGGTGTCTGAGTGTGACATGGAAAAATCCCTGTTTACACATCAATAATACTAGTGGAAAATCAACTTTAAGAGTTTCATAGGAAACAGTTTTCCTCCCTGTGAAATGTCTTTAATTTTTTTTCTTTGTCTGTTCTATAAAGTACATTACTTCCTGCAGATGAAAAAGGTAAGAACATAGAAGACCCAATAGCTTGTATACTACAGAGAACCAGATTATCCTATGTTAATTGCTGAGCAACTAGCCTGACTACATGCACTTTGTCTAATTATTCTTGTTGGGAGTTTTCCACTTTGTGTAAGTAATAAAATGTTAAATGGACAAAGACTTGTTCTTGTGTTTAGTGCAGCCCAGAACAAATATCACATTTACCAGAGTCTCTTCAAAACCAGTACTTTTCCATTAATAGCTGTGGTGTCAACATATGACATTGACACTGATAATTTCCAAGCAACTCAAAACTTTATGTGACTCATGGTTATGAATTAGTCGAGAGAGATGGACTGGTTCATCAAATCTCTGCTTGTGAAAACATATAGATCTACAAATAATTCTGAAAATAACTGGCTACCAGGAGGAATTTATTTATTTTGTTCACTGTACCAATCCACTCTATTTGCACCATACGAATGGAACCTGGAGTAGAGAGAAGTGTAGTCATGACTAGTCAGAGCTCCGCACTCTGTTTCCTGTGAAATGTTTCATATGGAGTGTTTGGTGTCTGAAGGTAGCCAAAGGAAACCTCTGACATTATTGCTGTTATCGTCACTAACATGGTCAGAGTTTTTTAACCATTAACAGCTGGCAGGGGGATGGGGGAAGAGAAGAAAAGCAGAACAAAAGCAAAAGTCCCAAAGTGATTACATGTACAAACGAGATTCTTTAACACTACCAAAACACCAGGTATAACTAAGAAATTTAATTTTTTGGTTTTTTTTTTAAATACAAATCAAGCACGTGAGAAGAGAAATTAAATGTTTGCAATGGACAAGTTGTTAAAACAGAAAATAATCAAGAAAATAAGGAAAGAGCCAAAGTAAAAATATATGGGTTTAAATCTCTGGGAAAATATTTTTCACTGATTGTATTGCCTACATGCATAAAAAAAGTCACTATTATTTGCTTAGCAGATCGGTCACATACAGTATTATGGAATGGTAATGATGAAAAAATATTACTGAAACCCAGCTTCATTACATGAAATGACAGGAACTAAAGTCGAACTAAAAAACACTACCTTTTCAATGAGTTTTATACAGGAATTTTGAAGTAAAACCCTTTTACCCTGAAAAAAGAGCATATATGTTTATTCCTTAAGAAGTTTGTGATGAAATATAAGTAAAATGTGACATCTATGAGAAGTGAATATCTTACATGTATTTTCAGAGCTGCCATAGTCATTATTTAAAGAAATAATATTTTTACATCAAAAAATTTTTAAATGTATGGAGAAAACTCAGTACTTTCTCAGTACTTTAGTAAGAGAACTCAGTGCCCTATAACATATGATGCAAATATGTCTGGAAAAAATGTATTATCTAAAGGATTATTTTGCAATCAGTAAACTGAAAAGTTATTTGGCGATAATCTTTCATTGAGTCAGGTATTTATACAAAAGTTTAAATGAATAAACATGGCTCCACTCAAAATTTAACTAACTGACTATATCTTACCACCTGTAAATGGTGAGAGTGATACTTCCTTTTTCCTGACATTATATAGCACTGCTCTTTTGGTTATAAGCTTTTGAGTCTGGAAGAAATTTTCTAGCAGCATAGTGTGTGTAACAAGTATCTAATGTTGGCAACAGTCCCTGGGTTTTGCTATAAATGCAATATGCTTTTTGGATGAAAGGGAATATGTGTAGCACAATTTTAAGTGCATTTTGATGAAGAATTTAAAGCAAATCAAAATATTTCCATAAACAATGAAGATGACCAAACGACCAAGTTTGAAAGATGTGGTTATATTTGTTTTCTTTGCTTTTACACATGATGTAAGATCCTAATCTACTCGGCCCTTGTGAGACTCCACTTGGAGTACTGTATATAATTCTGGTGTTCCCACCATGGCAAGACTGTCGGAGCATGAGGTTGATAAGCGCTGGAGGAGAGCCATGAAGCCCAGAGGAGAGCCACAAAGTTGGTAAGAGGATTGGAGCACCTACCCTGTGAAGACAGGCTGAGAAAGTTTGGGCTGTTCAGCCTGGAGAAATTTGAGTGTAGACCTCATAGCAACCTTCCAGTATCTGAAACGGCCTGCTGGGAAGCCAGAGGGGGATTCCTCATCACTTACTGTAGTGATAGGACAAGGAGTATTGGGCACAAATTGAAAGAGGGGAAATTTAGGTTAGATATTAGGAAGAAATTCTTTGCTGTGGGTGTGGTGAGACACAGGAAGAGATTTCCCAGAAAGATTGTGAATGCCTCAACCCTGCCAGTGTTCAGAGCCAGGTTGGATAAACCTTGAGCAACCTGGTCTAGTGGGAGGTGTCCTTGCCCTTGGCACAGGTGCTTTGGACTAGATGGTCTCTAAGGTATATTCCAACCCTTTAACATTCTCATTATTCTATGTAGACTGTGCTGAAGAGTCTCTGATCAAGACTGTTCACTGCTCCAGAAACTTTACTTTCTTTCACTTGAACAAAATCTTGCTAACTGAGCAATCTTGATAATGTTTGAAACCAACCTATGGGTCATTTGCAATCATGATAACTTTTATCACTGTGAGAGATACCTTGATTACAACAGGACTAGGAAGTGCAAAATCTTGCTGGGGAAAAAAATAGAAAAAAAAAAAAAGAAGTAATAATTTTACTTTCAAATTCTCATTCTTGAAAGGAATAAAAAAACCCCAGCATAGAGAACCTGTATTAAATGTCAACATTAATTAAAAAAACCTTTTCAATTTTGTGTATGGCTTCTTCAGAAAGGGAACTGAAGAACAACAGTAACTATTGCAAAGTTTATCATGACACTGATAGTAATGGCACTTGCATGAAAATAAAGAAATATTTAGGTTCAGATTCAGAAATTTTTCTAATTATAATGAGCTTGCTGTCCCAAGGATTTTTGATAGATGTCTGATATTTCTGAGAAAAACTCCAATTTTTACGAGGCATTATAACCTGAAACGTATCTTTCTTTGATCAATGGCGCACAACACAAAATATAAACTGTTGTGACACAGGTCAAACACTTCAACTAAAGTATTAAGGGAATAGGTCTAAAAATAAAATCCTCTTTTTTTGTGTTCCAAAAAATGTACACCATTTGGTGTCCATTTGGAATCTTTTTTTACTTATTTTTTTTACTATTGCTGTTACTACTTTGGTGAATTATATAAAGTTAAAATATACAAAGTAACAAAAAAAAATCAAGACAACACATAACATAATATAGAATGAAGTGTTGTATCTGGATAAAAAAATAAGAACTGAAAGTAAACATATGGTCTTAGAAACACAGAAATATGCAAATGGCTACTACTTAGTCCATTAAAATCTGACTGTAATTGTACATGTACTTCTCTGAACATTATGAAGAGGTCTCTAAAATTTCTATCTAATGTGAATAATTGCTTAACCAATACCAAAATGCTTTCCTGTGGTCTTCCAGTTTTATGTAACAGATTTTGAGGCAATAGAGAGTTGACTATCAAGCAGTTTTCTGAGGAAAAAAACTCCACATTTACAAGGTTTTGTGATCTATCAGTTTTCTAGATAAGTCATTCCTCTTTTGGTAAGTTTCTTACAAAAATTAAAAAAAATCAGAACCTGGATAGATACAACAAGGACAGTGTTTTACAGTCTGGCTTAACCCTTTCAACATCTTCAGTGATACTTAAAATGTAAATGTATCTGTTTACAGTGCAATTTTTATACATGAGCTGGGTGCTTATTCAGTTGCCAAAACTTAGATATGTAGAATCCTGTGCTATGCAAAACATCCACACAGGGCTTGAAAATATCAGGTGGAGCCCCTTCTTGCTTTGCCCCAAGATACTAGACTCACTAGAGGTTAGGTCAATCGTCCTACTGTGTTTCCAGTTTCACTAAAAAACGGTATTGTTGCGATTGAATCAAGTTTCTAGTCAATGTAGCAAACAAAGTGTAGAGGGATTGTCATCAATCCAAATAGAGATATCTAATTAAGGGAGAACTGAAGTTTTTTTTAATTCTGATTCTGCTTTCTTTCTCAGCTCCATGTTTGTACAAATGCACTGACATTTTCTGATCATGTAACTGTTGGACTCGTATTGTAAACCAGCTCAGGGAAACAATCCACATTATAAAATAAGAAAGAACACATATTTTCATCTCCAGAGTAGAAAATGAGTACAAGACTGTATTATCAGTCATGTTGTTCTGATGATTGTTCTTTTGTCTATATTATCTCTGTGGTACAATGGTAGCAACCAGTGCACAATTCACTCCCTAGAGCAACTTAATTAAGCAGGCAGCAAATAAAAAGAAAAAAAAAGCTGATCCTAAACCGTACACATTGCTAATTAGCTTTCTGAAAGGGGGAGAAAGCAGGTGAGCAGCGCCTTCTAACCCAAATCCAAACTAAATTTGTTTAACCTAAATCAACCCTAACAATGTGTTTTGTTACAATGAAGCACATTGATTGGATAGATCTGATATTCAGAAGGGAAGGTCAAACACCGGTCTGGGGCAGAGCTTAAAAACAAATATGTTAATAATAGATATTAGAAGGAAATGGGTAAATACTATGGAAGTTGTAGGCTCAATGGTAAGAAAAGTGAAAGAAGCTATGACAATGAAAGCACAAGTGTAATGGGAGTAGACAGGAGGAGGAATAAAGAAACATGGAGTGACACAGAGATAAAGATGCTGTGGCAGAAGAGACATGGGAGAAGTGAACCACACATCACTGGCCAGGGCAGTCCCTAACGGCTGCAGGCTGGCATGGTCCTCCCAAAGAAAGCATTGCTGTCCCTGTACAGCCCAGTATAGACCCTTGGTTTCCCCATCTATCCACCTTCCCACTGGAGTCAGACACATCAAATCCTTTTTGAATCCTCTCTGCGTGCCTCATCTGCATTATCACACACACAGTCTCCAATAAACTGGGGAAAAAAGCATGCCTTATGCTCTCAGTCTACATTGCCATTTTGTTGTTGGATGGAACTGTTTTAGCACAGCTGGTGTCTCTCTTGGTGATTCATTTGCAAATAGATGCAAAAGATCTCATACCCACCACATATGAAAGGTTGCTCTGGAATGTCTCTAGGCTAACTACCTTGTAGACATCTTACTGAGAAGTTCCTTCTCATGGGTGGCTAAGAGGAAAAGGGACACAGTGGCAGATGATGGAAACCATATTTGGAAGCTATCAATCCTGTCTTTTTTTTTTTGTTAACTTGTATATATTTCAGTTAAAAATATATTTTTTTAAGAAGAAAACACTGAAAGAGCACAAATCATAAAGTCTAATGTTACATAAAATACAGTCTTGTGGGCATTTAAGAATTGATCCAAGACTTACTGATTAATTTGGACCATAACCAATTAATGTGACTTCTATAATAGATGGAAAATATAAAGTTTTTGTTCTTTGCATGCACACTGAGCATCTATATTCCTTTTTCTTTACATTTATGAAATGAAGTCTTTTATACTTGCAATTCAGTGGCAGTTTTCAATGCTCCAGGTAAAAATAAAAGGTGGCTGAATATACTGAAGTATTTATTAACTGAATCTGGTTCTCTGAGGGCTTGTGTCAGCAAGATCCACTGAATGAACTGAAAAATCTGTTCCGATATATTATGGCACAAAACCTTTTTCCTGGATAGACCTTCTAAGATTTACTTTCAAAACCTCCTGCAGTCTGGCATTCAAGCTAGTAATATTTAAAAGACACGAAGAACTGGGAGTTGGCCAATTCTCATTTAAATTAACTACCTAATTGTGTCCTTTTCTTTTAATCATAATAAATCATATTTGCTCTTAATACCTTGTAAAAAACACCTAACAAAAATAAGTGTTATGTTATTCTTTTACTGCTTCTTGGCAGTAGGAAGTCCACTCTAAATTTCTCTTGCTCAAAGACTTTGGTCATTACTATCTGTGGCATGGAACAGATCAAGTCTAACACCAAATAACAGACATTAGCAGGATGTAGCTGAAAGAAAAGAACTTTGAAACAGGAGTGAACAAAAGGGATGTTTGTTTTCCTTACATTTTGTAACCCCAAATTTCTAATCCAAGAGACAAGACTTAATTAGATCTTATACTAACTAAAGGAAGAAAAATTAGCCATGGAGCTTCCTTTTAGCCTCAGTGTGTTAGGGTCAATCAAAATAAAAATGTCTATGAAATTCTTATTGCTCCTTTATCCTATGATGAGTTGAGAATATGAGGATGCATGACTATTGCTCATCTATCTCTCAACAAAAATACTCTAAGGTAATTATCTGTGCTTTGGCTACCATTATCAAAAAATAAGTCATGGGAATCTAGCACCCACTACAATCATGCAGTTGTAAGTGCCTCCACAGTGCTCCTTACAAAGCTGTAATTTCATAGCTGGTTTTGGTTGGGATAGAGTTAATTTTCTTCATAGTAGTGGGTACAATGCTATGCTTTGGATTCACATTAAAACCAGAACAAACAACAATGTGCTTCATGAATAATAAGTGCAAAGCTTTCCATAGGAATGCCTGCCCCTAGGCAAAAGAGGGACATCTTAGAGTTTCCTATCTGACATTTCAAACAACGTTCGCTTTAGCATTCAAAATCCTTCCACTCCTACTGCTATTATACAGCCACCTCTGCAGTGCTTAGTCATCCTCAGATGTGAGTGGAAGATCTGCAAGGGTAGTTTTCTATAGTCTTAACACTCCAAATGTGCAGATTCCTAACTAGATTTCTAATTCTGCTTTTACTAAGTAGGTATGCCAGCTCTTAGCGCTTTCCATTTCTAACCTTCTTCTGTCATGTTTTTGTTGTGAAGCCCTCACCCTTTGAAATAAATTGCAAGCAGCAGACTTGGAGTATCAGGAAGAAAAAGCAAACTTTCAGACTTGAAAATAATTGCACTTTCTGACAGGCTTTGATGTCTTCTGTATTCACACCTGCCTTTAAAAAAAAATCTAAATAATAACTACTAAAAATAAGTCTTATTCTTCCTTCTACACATTATATTATTTTTTGCACTCTAAAGTAATACACATAACATTCACATTATTTCTCAACTAAGCAAAGTGCACAGGAGCAGCAAAAACACAAAAGTACAAGTGTTTTTCTATATTTGAAGGTAAATTCTCCAAAAGTAATAAAGCACTTAACTAATAAATCAATATTATGAAACAATGAAGAATACTGCACATTTATTTAACAGAAAATAATTACCATGACAAGCACAGATCAATAAATGTTTGAGAAATACTGATAACTCTAAATTTGTTGATGTTAGATGCTGCCAGAGCTCAAAAAAATCTGAAATTTGAATCATTTGTCCTTGCAAAAGTCCTATTTTATTACATGTACAATATCATTCAATGAATTGAGCCACACAGTATCACACATTGGCTCTCAGAAATATATGATCTCTTTTGTCTTGTATAGGCACTACTCGCAGGAATAACCATTAATCCTGAATCAGACTGATGGAGAGCCCGCCAAACATTATTCAAGCCTGGTTGAAGATTGTCCTCTGAGGATACCCTTTTCCATTTTTGTGAGGGAGTGAGCTATAAATGTTGGTGTGAATACGTCAGACATCCTGTCAAGAACTAGTCAAGAATAGGTTGACTATAAAAGCAGTTCTAAAACTCACTCCTCACCCTTTTCAACCATCTACCGTATGGTGTAACTTTAGGGGATCTATAGACTAGAAATCAGACTGAAGGAAATTGATAAACCAACAGCAAAAAAACAAACCCACTCCATTCCATGGTGAGAATGAAGCATCATTATGAAGAGCAACTGTGTCTATAAAGGGATATGACTCTTCTGACTAAGTGTAAACATTTGTAGGTACCTACATGAGAGCTTATGTTCCTGAGCTCCATTTGCTGCTTAAACCTAGGTTTCTAGCACCATTAAGGACACTTGGCTGGTGTGTTTCTGATTCCTCTCTGCCACTCTTGGGCAAATGTTCTGGAGACTATAATGTGAACAAAAAATCATAAGGTGCTTACATCTAGACAATTGAATTGAGGCTCTATGTTTTTTTTAGCAGTGTGAAAAGATGTAGTTAATCCCAAGAATGTCATTGCTCTTTAACAGTAGAAAAAAGAAGCCAAAAATGGCCAGTTGATACACAATCATCTCCTTACTGGAGATGACAAATTCAAGTCATATGAATTCCTCTCCAGGACCTTTATGAAACAACTCCAAAAGGATATAAACTAAAAAAGAAAAAAAATCAAATAATGTATTTCAAGAGCTACAAGCATTCTTTTTTTCCAAAAAATGTTTAGGTACTCTTAAAGAAAAACAGAGCTTCCCCTGTTACAAATGAGAGCAATATGAAACAGAAATACAAATTAAATCAGAAATACACATTTACTGTTTATTGAAAAATAACAATCAGCCATAGTCTTAAGGTAACATAATTTGTGATGATGGAAATCTAAAAGTGAAATTTTGTTGACTTTCATTAACACAGAAAATATTTTTTCTCTCTTTTATGCATTACTGATTTTTTTTAATTGCATGTTTAGATAAATGATTTGTCATAAATAAAAACAATAGAAAATCATTTAGGTGCACTATATCTTAGCTGAGGTCACTTTAAAACCTTTCAAGAAAAAGAAAGGGAGCTCATTTTTGATAAAAGAAAGTTGGTGACTGCTTCAGTGAGGAATGTAGACTTAGAAGGAAAACCTTAGTGTCACAGTCAATTTAAAATTTATATTCACAGGTAGCAAGATAAGTGGTGTGACAAGTAAAAATAATCACTCTGTCATATTCACTAAACTTGTTCTTACAGATGAGATATCACAATACATTTTTTCATCATTGTAAGAATACAATGGAATGGGGTTTTTTACTGCTTGCCTTGAAGAGAAACTTCTTGCCTCGTTTGCATTACAGATTCATCTTGCACTAAGAACTGAACTTTTCTCCTTCTTGACATACTAGTACTTTAAAATCCAAATAAATTCTTGTTTTTCAGTCTTGCAAATATTATTCTGTGTTAGATTGTTTCATCATGGCTGTCAATCTCCAACAGAAGAGAGACCTCTCACTCTGAGTGGTGACCTTTGTGTTTGTACATACTGCACTCAAAGTGTGTTCACTCTTCCTTGCAAGACACACAGAAATTGTGGTTTGGGTTTTTTCTATGTTTTTATCTTCATGCACTGGCAGCAACATTTTAAAAGCTTCTCAAATAGTTGCTTTCAAAGGCTATGCTTATCTCCAATATTTCTCTTTTTGAGAGTTATAAAACAACCCTGATTTTTTCCTTTTTTTTTTCTGAAATCTTTCACCAGTACAATGTAACTACTTCCAGTTATACCACACTTGCTATAATAACAATAATAATAATAATAAAATCCATTTGGTATAAATAATGGTCTGTTTAGTTAGTCAAATAGCTGATAAAAAGTGAAGTAGCTATAATCCAAAGTGAAATAATCAAACCTGAAGGGAACAAAAAAACTTCAAATTCACTATGAAAGTCAAATGATTAGCAGAACACAAAAGTTTATTTTATAGTAATCAGAAGTAATTGTGACAAACTTTGATTTTAGAAAAGAAACAATTTCTTGACATTAACTGTAGATATTTGGAAAGACAAACCTACTTGACTTAATGTTTTCAGTTCTTCACGTGATTTCACTAAGTTTCATAAAAAGAAACAAACAAATCTTCAAAAAGGTCAAGAAAATATCAAATATTCTGTGGAATTATGAAACAGTGTTCTCACAGAAAAAAGACTTCAAGAAACTTTCCTGGTTATTATAATAATACATATAGGATGTGTGAAGGATGAGAAGTTTTAGTTTTTAGGTATTCTATACTTTTCAGTCACTCTGTAGAAATATTCAGCTGCTATCACAGTGATCAATATCTAGCAAAAAAAAAAAAAAAGCAGAAGCTGTTATATCCAAGCAATAAAAATATCACAGAATTCTACATACAAACACTTGCCTGCCTATGACCAAAGCATCATCCCAAGATCTCCACTGTGAAAACATGGATACTGACCATAAGATAAAGATGTTCCTGTTCATAGTATTTACTATGTTCGCCCAGTGGACTACTAATGACTACTGTTGAATTATAGAATAATAGAATCAGAAGGAACCTCCAAAAATCATCAAGTCAAACTCCTGGACCTTCACACGGCAGCCCCAGGAATCACACCATGTTCCTGTGAGGGTTCTCCAAACACTTCTTGACTTCTGTCAGGCTGATGTTGTGACCACTTCCCTGGGGAGCCTATTCCCGTGCCCAACCACCCACTGTGTGAAAAACCTTATCCTAATATCCAACCTTAACCTCTTCTGACACAATTTCAGGCCATTCCCTCAGTCCTGTCACTGGTCACAAGGGAGAAGAGATCAGTGCCTGCCCCTCCTCTTCCCCTCACAAGTAATCTTTAGACTGTGATGAGGTCTCTCCTCAGTCTCCTCCAGGCTGAATAAACCAAGTGACCCCAGCTGCTCTTTGTATGTCTTAACTATCCTAACGATCCTCCTTTGGACTCTCTCTAACAGCTTAAAATCTTTCTTATGTTGTACCACCCAAAGCTGCCCCCAGTGCTCAAGGTGAGGCTGCCCTAGTGCAGAGCAGAGCAGGACAATCCCCTCCCTTGCCCAGCTGGTGATGCTGTGCCTGATGCACCCCAGGACACGCTTGGTCCTCCTGGCTCCCTGGGCACTGCTGACTCATGTTCAACTTTTCATCAACCAGGATGCCCAGGTCCCTTTCTGCATCATTGCTTTTCAGCATCTCTTTCCCAAGTCTGTACAAACATCATATAATTGTACATTATGCTGATTTTTAACCTAAGTTATTATAATGTTCCTGTCTTTTTGTTTTGCAGAATAGGCATTGAATAAGTAATTTTCTGCACAGGATGCCTGTGAGTAGTATGGTAGGCAGTATGAGGTACTTTGCTGCCAGTAAGAAAAAGTGAGTGTACAGAGTGACTACTGAGCTGTGACAATGATCTTTACTGCTGCAAACATATACACAGTGCAACATGCACTGATGTATAGCATGAATATTTTCAGCTGCAGGAGCAGGTAAATTCAGGGAACATGATTATACATTACCTGATACATAAGGGAGGAAAAAGTGCCTCTTTCTCTTGTATCACCAAAAGGTTTCAGAAAGCTTGGGCTGCATGTACAAGGCTACAGGTCAAGTGGCAGAAGTATAAAAAAATTCTGAAATATGCCAGAGACTTTGGATTTCCATGCAGGATTTACATTTTTATTAGCATCCTGTGAGCCAAACTGCACAATGAGTCTGGCAAATGTACCAGCTGCTGATAGAAGGTCAGTAATTCCAGGGAACAGAAGGCACCTGATGTAGTAGTCAAATATTTATTTGCATTTTTGATCTACTTGTTTCTTTTCTGGAACATACTGAAGTTGTGTGTCCTATTGTAAACAGATGAGAATCAAACAATGCTTTGACTACAACCAGAACGAATATATGACAGATGTTCCTTTGTGTCCAGCAGTATCTTTTGGTCTAAAGGTTTCAGAGAGGCTCTGCTTTTAAGGACTGATATTTTCTATTAAGACAAATATCATTAGTCACACTGGGTATAATTGCCTAAAACTCAGTAAACACTATAGAAACAGATCAGTTCAAAACTGTTTAAACACGGAGGTGGCTAAACTTATAAGCTTGTGATCATCCTGCATGCACAAAAGTGCCTATTGTAAGTATACAGGTGCCCATGTTCTACCTCTTGATTTACAGAAAGTGAAGTGTATGGGGTAAAATACATGAACTCTGCTGAGGTGTGATGGTGACGTTTTATATAAAGCTGTGTACCTTGAGCCCAAAACTTTAAAGCAGGAGTTTTTCCGTCTCACGGTCTGTTCTCTTTTTCCCTTTCAGAAAAACTTGTTCAAATTCATAAAAGCTGCTGTTAACTTGACAAACAGTACCTCTTGTTTCTGAAGTAAGATCTGTAACTACTAAACTGTGAACGTTTGACAAATCACATTGCATTAATAAAGACAGAAATATTACAAAAAAAATCTTCTTTACTGTGTACAGTTGGTTTTTAAACTCATCCAAAAAGCTTACAGGCATTTAATATTTTAGCTGAATTTCTCAGCTGTCTTTAGATATTATGTGCATGGACTAAAGAAAAAAAAGTGGTTTATGTCTTTCCAAAAATTGGAAGTTTATCTGCATTTGTCTGAATTGGCTTCAGGATGAAAGCCATTTTTTTTTTTTTTTGTGAAGGGGTAATTATGCCAGCAGCCTAGAATATCCTGCTTATACTGGCATTCAACTCCAGTTCAGATTTCTGTTCCCAATACTTTCAGTGGATCTTCAGGCCTTTCTGTTAACAACTTGCTTCTCAGTGGGCTAGGAAATGCTTGTCTGTCACAGAAGTCTATCAAGTTCTTTGCCAAACCACATGCATACTGACAGTTACGATTTACTGATGAGAAATGAGTACTGACGCCGTAGTTGCCATAGAATAAATACTAAACATGAAACAGTATGATCCTCATCACAATAGGCACGTTGAATAGTTCAGCGCTAATGTGATCACATTTCCTGGAAAGCCCTTAATTCTCATTGTCAGGCACCTGTCATGACCTTCCAGACAACATGGTCGTTGTAAACCTTTCTTATTTTGTAAACCTGGCCAGGCTTTGGGTTTCTGCCATGTCAGGGAGCTGCCAGCCAATGGAACAGATGGATCTCACAAGAAACAGGCTCTTTAGTGAGTTGGATGGTGACTGTATAAGGTGGAAGGGCTAATCAATTTACTTGCACATCCCAGGTTATATACATGACAGGTAAACTGTTAGTGGAATCACATCGATGTTTGTGCGAAATGGAGTCAAGCATAGCCAGCTGTGAAAGGAAGTATGTGCTTTATGAAAGATGTAAGAGGAAGATGGAACTCTTACAACTTGCATTTAGATAATTTAACACACCTAAACTTTTTAATGCCTCCTTTCATTAAAGTCCTCCTTCAGTCCTGCCATTTGTTTTCCTCAGTTTCAAATTCATACCTTTTTTGACAATTCTGATATATTGGATTTGATTTCCCAAACCTCATTTCTATTGTCCCTGCCAGAGCCTTCTTCATCTGATCCCTAGTCTGAATGCACAATTTCTTCAACAAAAAAAATCTACACCGTGACAAGATGGGAAATTTCATAATATCACAGATTCAGGGTCAAAAGGAACCATTAGATCATCTGATCTCACCTCCTACACAGCAGAGGTTATTTCATGCTAGTGTAATTTCATTTATTTCATGCTAGTCTACTGTCATTTTGAGGATATTAGCTTAGTTTTTTAATCTTCAACCTTAATTCTACATGCCTCCATAATACATTCTTTTTTAAATAAGCTTTTTGCTTTGTAAAATCTTCAAACTGACTATTATTTTTCACTAATATCACAAGTAAAACTGTAAATGTGGAATTGTGCCTCTTTTTCTGTCGAGATTTCAAAGATTCTGGTAGTCTACACTGCTCTGTGACACCTAAAGGACAAAATTCTAATCGATAGAATCTATCCGTAGGTGTTAGTCATAAAGGACATATTGAGAAATAAATAGAAAGAAATCCACAATTTAAAAGTCAGGAAAAATAAAGCAGCTAATCACTTTTTTTTTCTTTCCGTCCACCCACACAGTATTTGAAGACAGCTGAGAAATTCAGCTATAATATTAAATGCCTGTAAGCTTTGCAGATGAGTTTAAAAAACAACCATGCACAGTAAGGAATTTTTTTTGTATATTTATATTTTTTAATGCTACAATACAATTAGTCAATATTCACTTCATTAAAGTTACTTGAATGAATACTTATGGAGGAAAGTGTGATTTTTAAATTCTTCATTACTTCTCCATACCTTTAGAAAGACAACTCTTCTGCAAATTAGTATGTGGTTGGTAAAAGTTTCATATTAGCATTCCTAAGATACAGAATTAATTTAACATGATGTTGATGCTTTATGAACTGAGAATGAGTAAAACCCAAATTTGACTTGTTTCCAATGGCTGAAAAATAACATATTGAAAACATTAGCCCAGAAATTGTGTATGGCTTTTCTAGAAATAAATAAATATATATGTATACTGCATGTGCATAAATTGAAGTTCCAAAACAATTTCATATAATAAAGACTATGGGAATACATCTTCCATAAACACTTTTATTCTTGAAACAGGAATGACATCTATTGTATCATGAAAACAGTATAATAACCTTTAATGACATGGCAGCTTTTAGGAATACTATACTCAGGCAGCATATGCTGTTTTGCAGCTATTTAATTCTCAGTTTTCTATTCTGGTCTGGACAAAAAAGGAACAGACATTTAATATATGAATAGTAAAAATAGACTTATGTGTAATAATTTCTGGAGTAGGTCATTATTTTCTTGTCTACACCTGAGCAGTCATCAAAACCCAAAATCATGTATTGCCCAGCAAGTGTTTCATGTCAGTGTTTAAATTTGATTTTAGTCTTCTGGAAGAACAGGTGTAAGGGAGCCTAAGTCCCATTTCTTTGAAACTGCACTCGGATAACCATAAGTGTAACCATGTTTCTGAGATAAGCAAATACATAAATTATTCCAAGGAGGTTTCATGTGTTGAACAAGAATACACACATTTGATGCTTTGATGTCTCCCATTATGTGCTACCTTATGATTAAAGGGATAAGAAAAGATACATCCAAAATGGTCTTCTAATCCAGAAAACAACTTTTTGCGGACAGGACACGTTCAATTTAAAGGTGACTGAGGGAAATTCTAAAAGATAAAGATTTAGAAAAGAATTAGAAAAAAATCAAGGTAGAACACAACAAAATAAACAGAATATCTACTCAGTTTTTTAAAATATTCACGTAGCTTTGTTTTATTTTTCAAAGAATTTTAGTAGGCATAAAAAATATTGGCATTTTTTAAAAATCAGCAGAAAACAGCTCATTGAGAGAAGGCTTGAAAGAGTCAACTCATTTTTTAATAGACAGCTACTCATAAGTATGCATAGAAGCAACAAGGCAACAACTCTGCCACAAAAGTTTCAGGAAAATACAGCCACAAAACCTTAGGTCAAGGGTTACGTAGATGTAAGTGAAAAACAAACCACTAAATAGAAAATAGAAGGGTCTTTAGCATTACAAAGATTAAGGCACATGTGACACTGTGCACCAATCCACTAATTGATTTCCCCAAGGGGATCACTGTTCAGGACACTGACCAAAGACACTGTTTTCTCTCAGCACTAAGTTTTATAACCTGGTGTGTCATCCAGGACAGTCAGCCCACCCTGTAATCTAAGCTACTTCAGAGTTCAGAGATCACTTTGGATGCAACTCATGCTTCCTGCTCTTTATGAGTTTACCAGTGCACCACAATATGGATATAAGCATGGGAAGACTAACTCTGTAGCAGTTATGGACAGTATTAATAGGATGTAATGCTGAACACAATAGTCCCAAAGTTGATGGCAGCCATCTGACAAAGATGCAATACAGTGGGAGATGTACTTATGGGTAGCAATGTACTTTCTATACACTCTGTTAGTGGTTGTGCAGTGAGTCACTTCAGCATGCAGGATGCCTTGATATGTGGTTGTGCACCACTGCTGCAATTCATTCAGCAACTTCTCTGTCATTTTCCAGGAAGGAGAGTTTTATCTTTGAGTACATGATCCTGCACAGCTCCCACTTGTCCAGGAAAGTCTCATACATTTTGCTCATGGATGCTAGTGGATTCTGTTGCTCTGCGGCTTCAACAAAGTATCTGAGTGTTATCTTCCACCACTCTACTGTCATTCCCATACTTCATGTCTGGGACATGCTAAACTTACACTGCCATATTCCTAGATGGGCACTGCTCATATTGGGCCATTACCATTATTTAACACACTTGTGGATTGTTCTACCCGTGTTTATATGCACATAATTACTATGTCACTGTCCTGGTAGCCACACAAATCCGTGAGCTCGGCTATGGGTGTGTGACATAACCAACTGTCTTGACTGGCATTGTTTCACACCCTTGATGTCTATTAAATGGCCAGAACTGCCTAATTTCCCACTGGATGTGTTGCTCTCTTCTGCCTGATTTCCTGTTGGATGTTTTGTCTGCTTCCTGATAAATTACATAAGGTAAAAAGAATGCAAGTAAAGTGTTAGACTAAATTACATATTACCTTATTTAGTCGTCTTTTATTTCTCTTCTTTTTCCTTTCCTGGCAATGATTATTTCTGTCCATTTTTTATAAGGTTGCTCACATTTTCTGCTTGCCTCTGCATTTTCAGTGCCTTGCTTGCATTGACCTCAGAGGTTTTATCTACACTAGGCAATTAAAGTACCTTCAGCCATGCCCTTACATCAGGAGGTGAAGCTATTGAACTTAACTTATTTTTGGCACCAGTACATTATTTATTTCCTGGTTTACTGATGATCTTCAATGGCAATAATGAATAATTTTTGTACTGCACAGCATATGGTTGTTCTCTCAACTCAATGCCCTTTGGAATAGCCTTCAGCTTCAGAGCCCCGGTGAGGATATATGCTGCAGTTCCTCAAAGCTGAGCACATCTTGAAGAGGAGGCCTTGCTACATATCTGGAATACGAGGACAGGTCTGAGAAGTATGGCCTAGCTTCAGGGTCAAGGAAGAGAGAAGGAGGGAATAAGAGAGGCAAAAGAGAACAGAGGGGTATGAAAGTGAAAATTCACATCCTGTGGTTAAAACGAATCTTATTTTTGCTGATACCACATCTAGAAAATGATGTAGTGTCAATTAGAGTGGTATGTTAGTACTGACCTTGGAAGTGACAGACTCAGCTATGATAAAGCCACTCTGAAGTTCATATATTGGGATAAGTAGATATAGCCTCAGAAAAAGTTTTTCTTTTTTTTCCCAGAAATCCTTGGAATGCCTCCTTTTGTTTCTCTCCAGTGGGGAGAAAGGTTGGGGTATCATCAATGTCTATAGATACCAGAAGGCAGGGTGCAAAGGGGATTTTGCTAGGCCTTTCAGTGGTAATGACAGTACTAGAGCAATGGGCAATAAGTGAAATATGGGAGGTTCCATCTGATAATCAGGTAATACATCTTTTATGGTCAGGGTGACCAGGTACAGGTTGCCCACAGAGGTTGTGGAGTGTCCGTTCCTAGAAATATTAGAAGCCTTCTGGACATGGTCATCAGCAATTGGCTCTAGGTAAACCTGTCTGAGCAGGGAGTTTGGATGAAGTGACCTCTAGAAGTCCCTTCCAACCTCAAATGTTCTGTGATATTTAGATCCCCATGACATAATTACTTTATTAAAAATCTAAAGATGCTTACTTCCAAATTCAAACATTTTGCAGTATCATCAGCTATTTTGAGCTAATTGCAGTCAGTTTCAAGTGAATAGCAAAAAAATCCCCAAAACTACTTTCAACGTATAGAAGATTACATAAATCATGTAATAGGTATTCTTAATTTGATATTTCATTAACTGAGTACTTCATCACCTGGCATTATCCTAGACAGACTTAAGACAGTTTTCTGAAAGCCCAAAGTTGTTTTCTCCATCATAAAATGTTCCAGTCAGTAGCTCTTATGTTTGCCTAATATTTTTGTAATTCAGCATTGCACTCCTAATTACAAGTAATATCAAAGCAATCAAAACAAATGTAGTAAAGGGTGAACTATGCAAGATATCCTGGCTATTGATAGATCACATAATTTTCAAATAATGAAAGCAACAGGATTCATACCGCGAAACTGTCACATACGTTTTCTAAGAAAATATTTAGATTCAGCTTTTTATTAGTGTATAAAATAAATCTGATTTAAAAATGCATCAAATTTTCAGGCTGACTGGAAAGCAGCTATTTTTTTTTTATTAGCTTTGAGCAATAATTGAAATAGTTCTTTGCTGTTCCTAAGTGCTTTCATAAAAGGTTCTCAAAAACTTTGATTACTGTTGACTAATATTCTTTTTAGGAAGTCATCTTATTTTACATGGGGAGAAACTATGGTCCACAGTCCTTTTGGTTTTTTAAGAGTCACACAGAAAATACATGATAATGCTAGGAACAAGACTTGTATTGCATTGGTGAAGGTAATATGAGTGTGTTGTTGTAGAATGCAAAAACCCTGTAAAGTGTAATTGGAAAAAAATGGACAAAATCCCCTAAACTTGTAACTTTACCAATTTATTTTTCTCGGTAGAGGATTCTAAAAGACTGTACATGTACATCAGAAATTAGAATTAAATTCCTAAAGGTTTCTGGATTTTTGAGCAGAGAATTCACTAACGTGAATTACAAACAAAAGTGAAATATTTCTGTTACACGTCTTTAACAGGCTGACATTATGAGATATCTGTTTGCAAAAATTTGGGTTTTTTAGATGTCTCTAATAATGATTATGCAATTTTGCATACAATCAAATAACTTTCTTTCTGCAGTGTTAGAACTCTGTTTAATAAAAGAATCCAAGTATTTCTACAGGCAAAATACCAGAAAGAGGTAGTGCATTTCAGTTTTGCTAGCATAATTTTAAGTTAAATATTTGGTATTAGGATATAGATATGTACAAGACTTTGTTCTAAATGCCATATCACTTTTTTGGAAGAATAGCAATATTGGTATTATAAGAGAGTTAACAACAAAATTCATGTCAGATAAAGATCATAGCTGTGACAATATTTCAACCTGTAAATACAAAGGTATTAGTGCATAATCATTTTAAAGGCACACTTTAAGCATCATTCAACAGCAGTACACATCCACTGCAGGATTCTAACTAAAGACCATTTTGTTTAAATAGGTCGCTCATGCTTTTCATAAAACAGTTTCCTATGCTTCTCTCCTGATGAGTATGTTGTATAAAAATTATACAAAAAGCATTTTTGTTAATGGATATTTTTTTCAGGTTTACACAGAAATCTCAAATAGAAATCAATCAATTACTGTACCCACTCATCAGAAAACCTGGACAGAAAAGGGACAACTAAAGTGGATACTGGAGATGAATGAGGGAAGGAGTCTAGTTCTGCTACTCACTTCTTTTGTTATAACTTTATGATACATGATTTGGATTTTACAATGAGGCTGGCTATTTGTACAATAAAATGTTGATGTCACTAAAAACTGGGAAACTGCATTGGTCATTTTCTTGATTGGTTCATTTCATTATGATCTGTAATTATTTCATTGCAAGTTAAACACATTCGACATTAAATCTGCAGTTTTAATAATAAAATCAATAGTGTTTATTATTTGATACATACAGAATTATTGCCTAAAATATTAATTTCCAGTAAAATATATGTTTACATTACTTAAACTTTTGTCCCTATAGATTTTTATTTTCTTCTTATTAAAAAATAAAATCTTGAAAAATTAAAAGAAGATACCTTGGAAAAACAAAGTTTTCAAACCTTCTAAGCTACAATAATTACAGTAGCAAATTAATTAGCAGAAAACCTCTAAATTCCCTGAAATTATGATATGTAATTATGCTATTGCACTGACTTCTATGGTCACTTAGGAAGCGGTTTTATAATGAAAAAACATTCACCCTAGCTCTTCAGCTGAAACGCTTCAGATTCTCTAGTGATTTAATTCAGAAAATGACATTGAAACATCAGAATTCAGGACTCAGTCCTAAACATTCTGTGTTGGAACATATACTTTTTTCTTCAACACCAGTGAAAATGCTTGCTCCTGGAATGAAATGAAGAAGGACTCATGCTCAGAAGCAGTCAAGAATACCAAGTGGAATAATAGAAATTATATTGAAAGGACTTGGAGATCATTGCCATGCCACTACACATATTTGTGGTAATATCATTGCTATGCCACTACACATATTTGTGGTAACCTGTGTTGTGATTACTGAGAGCAGATATAGTCTCTTTCCCCTCCTTCTATAGCTGAAAAATACATATAAGAGCTGGAAAAATGAATAGAAGAGCAAGTATGACCTGGGATTGTGGCAAAGATTAAATAAAATGAGCCATGGAATAAACAAAAATGGATGTCTTTGAAACTGTGAATGGCATGAGGAAGGCAGTTGTTTATTGCCTCTCCCAAAATACAAAGGAATTAAACTAGCAGATGGTAGATACACAATAAACATAAGGAGGAATCTTTCTATAAAATGAAAACTCTAGTTGTATATATCCTTGCCACAGCATCCTGATGAATTTAAAAATCTTGATGGATATTCAAGGGATAATGGACAACTCTGAGCAAAGGAAAACCATCAAGAGATACTGAAAACTTGGAAAACTTTTTTTCAAGTTCCTCAGATGCAAGTTGTTGGTGGCTGGGAAGCTTCCTGAGAAGTATCCCCAAGGGTTTACCTTATCATAGCAGTGTGTTTCCATTATGCTCCTGTTTTTTCTGTTGTCATCCACTTTTGGAGACAGGGTTCTAAGCAAGACCTTTGAACCAACCTCTGATGTCTATTCGTATGCCATGGTGTTCTTTTGTGTTCTTATGATTGAACACTGAGCAGTTTGCTCAACAGCCACACAGAAGATTGCAAAACTAATCAAAGGGAACATAAAAAGGAAGAGACAGAGATCTAAATTCTCTTGGTTTTCAGTCATGGTGAGACTTTTAAAAATATTTTTAAAAGTTTCTTGGGAAATAACATAATGAACTTTAAAGTTAATTTAAACTCGATGAGTCAAATTCCAGTTTTTAATGAATAACATTTCCAATCACTCAAGACCTCAAAACACCTTTACAAAAATACTGTATTTTTTTGAAATAATGAAATCCACGATTCAAATTAGGAAAAAGAAGCACAGAAATTTTGAGGCAAAATGATCATAGAGGAAAATTTAAAATTAAAAAGTGAGAAAACCTTTATTTTAATTAAAATAGAGAAATAACTAACTAAATAAATAAAGCATTCTTAAAAACAAAGAAATGAAACTAATACAAAACTTCCCTGAAAAGTCCAAATTATAGATTCTAGGAAATGCAGATCCCCCTTACAGTGCAAATGAGATTTCTGGGTGACAATATTGTCACTATTTTAAAGTACTTTTGTAGCTATGTTGGGGGAAAAGTCTGGGGTAAATTACACTGTAATAAAGAGAGATTGCAGTCAGTATGGCTTATGTCCCACACAATATCAGGGAGACAAAATTTATATAGCAGCTTGTTAGTATATTGCTTTGAATATATTCTTCCAGTTGTGAGAGACTGAAATGTTAAGGGTCAATAACTTACTAAACAATTAGCCATTTACAACAGCCACAGGGGTTTTGCTGAGGCTGGGTTTGCAGCCCCCAGCCGAGGGAGGAGGAGAGGTTGGGGTATGCGGAGGCAAGCCCTCTGGTCTGCACAAGAGCAGCCCAGGTGCAGGGGGGTGAGCACCACAGCTGAAGGATGATCACGACAAACTGACCTTGGTTAAACAACGAGGTGGGTTTGAGCCAGATAAGGGAAGAGGCAGATAAGAAGCAGATCTTGCAAGGTGAGATAATGCTTTTTATCATGCAAATGTCCTCCCTCCTGATAAGGCTTAGGTGCAAAACTCCCCACCAGGGGAGGGGCCTGGGAGTTCCCACCAGAACCTGAACCTATATTAACCTGTTGAACTTCCCCCACCACTGATGGACCAAGGCTGTGCTTATTACTTTGAGCAATGGACTTCTACATTGCAACAATCAAGTCTTGTATTCTGGATGCATGGGTGGTGATATCTTTCCCCTCTGCTTTCTACTCTTAACCTTTCTTTTTCTTCCTTTTTGCTATAGATTTTCTTAAGTGATATTTTTATACTTTTATATTGTTATATTTCTATAGATAATAATCAAAATGGCTGCATGCTGCCTTTCCATTGCAATCAAATTGTTCTAAAATAAACTTGCCGTATCCACACGAGTATACAAATTAACACTGATCATTCTGTGTTATTTTACACAAATCCTCCCCAAGGGATCTATTAACAAGAGCCTCAGTGGCAGGCTGTAACTTCTGTCAGATACTGTCACTGGCAGTCCTCAAAACCTGCAACAATTTTATTAACAAAGTGTTGTTCCATAATCTGTTAGTGTGAGACCTTCATGGGTGCTGGCAGTCACTGGCAGTGGGTAACAGGTTAGGATAAAAGTGTGGGGACCTGAGAGGTCATCTCATTCTTGGTGTGTGACCAGGAACAAGTCCATCTAACAACCCTCCAATGCAGCAGGACTGCTCAGTGAAAATTTCCCATAAAAGGACACTGACAGACTGGTCAGGCACAAGTGTCTTGGCTTTCCTGGGGTGCTGACAGCCTTATCAAACACAAATTTGAGGAAATATCCCCTTTTCGTGTGACACTGAAGTACGGGGGTTTTATAATTTTTACTACTGAAAATCATCTATAAAGAAAAATATATTTTTCTATGTTTTGTAGGGTCTTTTTTTTAGTTGTTTTTTTGTGGAAAGGGTTGTTTTGGTTTTATTGGTTTTGGGTTTTTTCATTAATTTATAAGTCAGGTTTCATTCCCCGGTTTAAATGAATGTTGGGCAAGTAATGTGAAGCAAATAATTTATACCATCAGAGTATAATTTATCCTACCTGTCTTAGACACCTATTTTAGAATGAGATTGATTTGATTTTGGATGTAATTACTTGTCTGCATTGGTTAATGAGGGAGCTTGATGACTAGACATAAATGGGTGGAATTAATGTCATTTAATTTTATGTATTTATACTGTATATGTCTACATCTGAGGGAATCTCTGGAAACTCTATTGTGGTGATGGAATGGAGTTTTGGCTGGGATAGATTTAGTCTTGTTCACAGAGGCTGATGAGGGGTAATGCTTTGGATTTGTGCTGGAAACAGTGTTGATAACAGAGATGTTTTCGTGACTTCTGAGCAGTGCTTAACGCTACTTCTCACCCCACCCCACCAGTGAGGAGTCTGGGAGTGCACAAGAAATTTGGAGTATATCTGGTCAGGACAGCTGACCCCAAATGACCAAAGATATATCCTACACCATATGGCATTATAGTCAGTGCACAAAGCTGGGTAACAGAAAGGAGGAGTACAAAGAAGGAAGGAGAGATATGTTCAGAGTTATGTTGTTTGTCTTCTCAAGTAAAAATTACATTTCCTGCAGATGGCTGAACACCTGCCTGTTGATGGGAAGTGATGAATGAATTCCTCATTTTGCTTTCCTGTGCACATGGCTTTTGCTTTCCCTACTAACCTGTCTTTATCTCAACCTACAAGTTTTCTCACTTTTACTCTTCTGACTCTTTCCACCATTCTGCTGTGGAGGAGTCAGTGGATGTGTGGCTCTTAGCTGCCTACCAAGGTTAACCCACAAGATAATCTATTTTAAAAAGAGATGAATTTCACCTTACTTTGCTTACTATAAACAGATTCTAGATAATCAGCTCAAATGTAGATAACTTCATACATTAATTTTTCTAAAATATGTCCCTCTTGAAGAACAGAATGAAATTACACCCACATTTCTAGAGAGTTAAACATAAGATTTACTAAAACACTTTCAAATGGATTAAATGTGACTATATTGGTTGCAAATCTACAAAATAAAAATGTTACAGATTTTATGATTTAAAAGAAAACGTCTTTTTTGTGTACATTCTGATTTCACCAAAGTTACCTGCTTCTTCTAATGGACTTGTTCAAAACTTCTCAACCAGTGACACCCACTTCAACTGTTCCAGAGATTCAATTCCTAATGCTTTCTGGTACCTTTGAAATCTATGCAATACCGCAGTGGTCCAAATTCATTTTACTCATCTGATTTTTGTCCTGGAAATTGGCACTTCTCACTGTATTTTGCCACTCTGTTAGTGTATTCTTCTTGTACTTTGTCTTTACAAGAAGGTGTGATGTTTCTCTCTGCGGGAGGACGGCAGGAAGCAGCGGCCTCACAAAACGAGGTCTCCCCGGCACATATCTCTACCAAGTCCAGGCCGGGCGGCCCCCGGGGTGCGCTTAGTGTGGCATGGGTCTCGAGCCACAGAAATTCTAGCAGGAAATGAAGTGGTACAAAGGAACGAACCTGGACTCATCTCTCTTCTTGCAGGGAGGTTTATTTGGGGTAATGGGGAGAGGGGTTGCAGAGAAGGAGAACGGGAGAAGGACAGAGAGGGATAGGGTAGGGGCTGCCAGCCCGGAGATAAGACCTGACCCTCCCAGACCCAGGCGCTGGCTTTTAAGGGGAAAGGGAGGGGGTGGGGGCTGGTTCTCTGAGAGCCATTCCCAGGAGAAGGAAGGGAAGATTGACAAAAGGGTGCACACCAATAGGTTTTCAGGTACAGCAGAGCATATTTCAAAATGAACCAATGGCATACAGAGCAGGGAAACAAAGGGAGCACATGGAGATCTGAAAATTGCATTACCACAAAGGTGATCCCACATTTTTTGACCCTTTGTTATCAATATTTCAGATATTTTGTTATTGAGAAAGAGGGGATTGTTGTGAGGAAACATTTAAATGTGGAAGAATGGTGAGGAGAGGGTAGATTCACCCAGGTGACCTTGCAGCTGAGAATACCAAGGCCTGGAGAATACCAGTGTAAGAAACCATGTATTATGCCTGCTGCTGTTTATCCTTTGTCTGTTTAGAGGAATTTTGAGGAATTTCTGTGTAGAGATAATAGGTGTTTACAGAGGCTTGGAGGCACTCTCCCAGGTGTGTTTGAGCACCCTGTTGGGAGAGGCATCAGAGCAAAATCATAAAAAGCACGGGGGAGATCACAGTATGATGGCAAACTACACGTGTGGGCCTTTTATAAAGGGGTGCCAACAGCAGCCCTGCCACCTGCTAGGATTGAACTGAGCCTGATTGTGCCTGCATCTTCATTTTATTTGCAGCCCAGAGTTGTTTCGGGATCCTCCAACCAGTGAAGTAATTAAATAAATTTACTTTTTAAATTTCAGCTGTGGTTTTTTTTTTTGGTCACCCTCAGTCACCTGTGTGTATTGATTCACACAGGGATATTAAAAACACCAGATAAAACAACACTCTTACACGGACCCATATAGTGCAAAATTAATCTGTTCTAAATCAGAAATAGATCTTTACAATTTGGTTGTTCAGAGGAGCACTCACTGCATTTAAAACTGGTTTGTAAAGAAGTAGGACTTCTGGATTCATCACAGAGCTAAAATAAAAGCCCACCTTTTTCAGTTCCCATTTTCAACACAATAGAAAAATGCTTTGCGTACGCCTGCACCTACACTTAACTATAGAAAATTTCTAGGAGAGCAGATAACTAACATAAATGACCATATTCCCATTTTAAAATGGATACATTTGGGGAAGACGTCCTCCTTTTTGCTCTCCAAAAAAACTAAATTAGAACTTAAGTGAAAACTGTAATTTCCTACCTCACATATTTAATCTCATATTTTTGTTTTAATCATCCTGAGAGACTTCTGAAATTTCTTAAACTGGGACACAATCTCTCAATCTTTTGTATTTTCAGTGGAAATTGATTTTTGATATCATGTATTAAATCACAAAGCAAGTACGGTAAGTCAAGCTATAGCTAATCTAAAGAAGCTATTCTCTTAAAAAGAATGTCTTTTATCCCACTGTGTCTTTGTAAAATATATCAAGAAAACTACATCAAATCTGTGGAAAAAAATTCACAGTATTTATCTGTCTTACTGTGATATGGGCATCATATCTCAGAAATAAGACACAATTTACAGTAAAAGGAAAAAATACCTTTTCCAGCCTTGCCACAACTTTATCTACTACTGTCATCAGATTGCAGTCCTCTAATAATATGGGCTCAAGGCAAAATATGCATTTAGAATTAGGAAATGCTCTACCTAGAATGGAAGAAAAAGAAAAAATATCCTGATGAAAGGTAGAACACTACCTATTAACACTACCTTATTTATTGTAAAGCTAGAACACTACCTATTAACACTACCTTATTTATTGTAAAGCTGAATAAAGCTGAGGGTACCTGTCCTTTCCCACCTCAAAACCACAAGGTCTTCAAAGAGTTGCAGAGATGAACGAAGACTGGCTCAAGGGTGACTGAACTCCTCTGAGAAGGCAAAAGAGAATTGAAGCTTCCCAGTGGGAGAAAAGGTGAAGATAAAGGATATAGAGATCCTATTAAGAAGACTAAGCAGTCTTACTAGATAAATAGAGAAAGATCAGTAGGATAGAGCAGAGCTGACACTGAAGAAAAAGCAAGATGACACAGTAAAATAAGAGAAGAAAAAGATAGAGAAATGTGTTTATACTACATGTGGAAGAAAAAGGCTATGTGAGGGGTTCCTCTAAGAGGTATATTTATTCAACAGACGAGGTTCCTATTCTTTATGTTGAATGTTAATATTTATGAAGAAAATCAAAAACATTAAAGCTAAACGCTGACAAGAAAGTTTTTTTTCTTCAAGTGTGTCGCTAACTGCTGTAAACAGCAAAACAAAACAAACTAGGATTTTGAGAAATTAAATTTTCTTTTTTTTTTTAAATATATATTTAAATCAGTTTATAAAATTATACAGAAATTAACAGATTTGGCAGACATAGAGCACTGTGTTCATTGCTTCTTTTTTGTTCTGTGTGTTTATCATCAGAACTGCAAGATATCCTAACTCTAGGAAATGATTCAGCTTTCAGATGAAGATAAATTATTGCATATGCAGTAGAGGAAACAGAATGGATTAAAATGCAAATAAGGGTTCCATGATGAAATATTCTAAGTTGACTTTTAAATAATTTGTTTGTTATTCAGCCTTCATTCTTTGTAAGAGTGGTTTATTCTTTTCTGTCCCCAAAACCTGAAGTCATAGCAATGTTCAGGTATTCTGAAAGAACTTTGCTTAAACAAACTACTGTAAATCTTCTGCTTCAGTGATAATTTCAGTTTATTAAAATTTAACTGTTTTATCCTGAGTATCTTCTAAAAAGGGAGAAGTTAACATTAGGGTTTTTCCCCCATAATTTTGAAACTTGATATTCACAATTTTGAAAATAAAATTAAGAATAAAATACAAATTACATTTTCCAGCAATTTCTTGGTTTCCAGATACCATTCTTCCTGTGTATGTTAGGGACAGAATCTTCATCAGTGACCTGAGCAAAGGGATGGAATGCATCAGCTGCAATTTTGTGGGTGATACTAAGTCAAGGGAAGATGATGGTGTGTTGGGGGCCAGGTTGCCATTCAGGCAGACCTCAGGAAACTGTAGGAATAGTCCAACAAATGCCTCATTAAGTTCTGCGGCAGAAAAAATGCAGTCCTTCCTCAGACAAAATAACCACATGACTCGGTATAGCCTCAGAACTGATTGAACAGAAAACTTTTTTTTTGTGGAAAAGAACCTGGAAGTCCTCATGTAGAATAAGCTGACCAAGAGCCAGCAGTGTACTCTGGCAGCAAAAAGACTAACTGGGCTGTTTCAGCATGTGTATAGCTAACAGGTCAAGGAAATTATTATTCTGCTCTATTTGACCCTTGTGAAATTGCCTGGAATACTGCATCCAGATTTAGACTCCTGGGTACAGAGAAAATGTCAGTGAATGGGAGAGAGTCCAGCCAAGAGATACCGAGGTGTTCAGGGGTTCGAAGTATAAGATGTGTGAAGAGAGGCTGAGAGAGCAGGACTTGTCCAGTCCGAGGAAGAGAAGGCTGGGGCTGGGGCAGGGAGCTCACAGTATTCTGCAGCAACCTAAAGCGGTGCTGCAGACCCGATAGAGTCAGACACTTGTCATACACACACAGTAAAAGCACAAGAGGCAAAAACCCTATGGTTGCAAGAAGGAAAATTCCAACTGGATACAGACATTCTTCCCAGTGAGAGGTTAAGCACTAGGACAGCTTACTTCAAAAGCATACAGAAGTTTTGTCTCTGAAGATGTTCAAAACTCACCTAGATAAGGCCTGAGGTAATATTGAAGTTGCTCTTGCTTTGAGCAGGATGTGCGACTAGATGACCTTTGGAGGTCCCTTTCAACCTCCTTTTTTATATGATTTTATGATTCTTTCTATTTTTAGTCTACTTCATCAGTTTTTTCATTAAAGGTTAAATTTTAAAAGTCTTCTCTTCTCTGTAGGCTCTGTACGGGTATATGTGTAGGTGTGTGAACCTATGATTATATATACACATCATATATGTACATTATATGCAGAGATATAATGAGCAGAAGGTTAAGGTAAATCCAGAAGGTTAAGGTAAATCCTTAGAAAAAAGTAGAATGTGTATAAACTGAAATGATGTTTGTGCTAGAGAAGCCATTTAAGGTCTTGGACAAGCTATAGTTCTAAATGAAAATAATCTTTCCTTGTGTGTTTAGGTATAAATTAGCTAGTTAACATTTAAAACCAGCACATGGCTTATAAGCATCTGAAAAGAAAAAAAGGAAAGGGTATCAATTTTAGGGTATTGAACTTCTCCCTGAGATATTTAAATGGTTCTTTAGGACCCAGTCCTGATGTCACAACAACAGGAAAGCAGAGCTGTAAAGTCAGGAAAACCATAAAGAGGGTGTGAGATTCTGGTTGCTGCTTGAAAATGAGGATAGGAAGCATTATTATTTTAATATCTTTCTGCCTGATAAATGCTTGGCATTCTTTTCTTATCAGTTTGCACTGTTGCCTTCCACAAAATACTGTATATATATAACTGGATGCTGAGAAAGCAGACATTTGCTCCAAAATAACCCAAGATCCCAAATAAGGCTTTACCTAATTCTTTAATATTAGTTCAGATATATTTTAGTTCCCTATAGAATGATAACGTGAGAGAGAACAGTTTATGCAACAATTTCATGACTTCTTTTATTAGGTTCTTTTTATTAGGCTTTTATTAGATCTCTTTTATTAGGTCAAAAGCTACTTGTCTAAGCTTCGGAAGCTTGTATATTTAATTGCTGTCATTCAAAGCTGAACCTTTGTTATATATTGATGTATTCTATTTATATTACATATCCACCATTTCTTGATTATCTTTCTTGTTGTGATAAAATATATTTATTTATGTTTAATAAGAAAAAAAATGTATGAATGATTATGGAATCAGATAACTTTCAGAGGTATTTAAAATTCTCATCCAACAAATAAATTAATATAATTGAATGGCTATAAGATTTCCAAGTGCTTCTGAGTATGATGAAGGGTGCTACTTTCAGGAGGTAGCAAAGAAACCTCACTGTTATCCAACAATGAAAGAGAAAGCTATTTATTTTTTAGCACTTTTGAAAAAGTATCAGAAATCATCGTCTCTTTTTTCATTTTACCATAGAACTGAAGATAAAAATCTTTTTAATTTAAGCTGTTTCATGTAACAAAAAATAAGGATCTGTAATGACAACCTGTATGCCAAGTCTTTGACACAATTGCAAATAGTCAAATTACTAATAGCCCTTGAGAATAGCACCTTCTGCTAGAAGTTAAGGAAGAACCTGAGCTACAGAGCTGCTGGCACCATTCTAAAATAACAATGTATCTAGCTGTATGAGTAATTCTAACTGACCTTGGCTGCTTTGTGCCAGAGTTTCTAGGGTGACTTGTTCCTTGTAAAATCTGCTTTCTGACTTTTGGTGAAAAAATAATTATTCTTTAACTATTTTAGTGATTCAGCATTTCATATGATCATAAAGGTTAAGTTCGTTCAAATTCCACTAAGTGTCTTAGAAACGAAGAGAGATTTTCGTATTATGAGTCATAAAAGCTGTCAATGTTTTGACATTTTCACCTTAAAAAGAAGTAAACAAGATGAAATTTCCTTTATACCTTGGATAGCCTGTTACACATCAGTTTGATAGTGTTCTACTGCTCTTTCAAAAATATATGTAGATGAGTATTAAGGTACATATTTCTGCAAGTCACAGAGACTATAACAGAAATCTAGACAAAAATTACTAAGTATTTTTCATATGTTATTTACATTCAGTGAACACAAAGAAGTGCCTTGCACCTGAAAAACTGATTCTAAACAAAAGTCAGCTTTGCTTTTTTGCCTTTGATAAAAGAATAAGGTGATCCTAGTATTTACTGTGTTTGCTATAGTTACTTAAAAGGGTGAAGTTGTTTACCGTATGTCCTCTAAAGGAAATACTGAATTTCGACATGTAGTAGCATAAGTACATTGATTTTACATGGATGAATTCTGCTGTACTTGACATTGTATTTATGCTTCCAAAAGTGATGTATAAGCTCTTTAAAAACAAGTTTTTGTGACTAATGTTCCCTGAACACTTGCACTTACAAAATGTATGTATCAAAATATGTGTAGGTGTAACTGTTTAAATTTTCCCAAATGCTTTGGATAGACAAAGACCTTGCTGAAATTTACCATGTGACTCCTTAATAGTGTTCCTGACACAAGAACATCTTCAAACATGGAATTAGAGACATATGTTAGTATGTGTGAATGCAAGCACAGAGTTTCATATACTAGTGTACACATTGCTGGAGACAGCATAACAGCATTTTCAGCTGTCGTTTTCTATTGCGAGAATAACAATACATGCAGGGACATAGATTCTAATATAATATAGATTGCTGTAGATCCATTGATTTTAATGTTATTTTGTGAAAGAATTGTTAGAA
Organism: Grantiella picta; assembly: GCA_013397955.1. Lineage (NCBI taxonomy): Eukaryota > Metazoa > Chordata > Aves > Passeriformes > Meliphagidae > Grantiella > Grantiella picta. Next base: position 388,406 of record VZRM01006295.1, on the reverse strand, counting down.
AATTCTCCTCACATCTGCATCTGAGCATAGGCAAAAAGGTTGTTGCCTAGGGCAGTGGATGGATGGATGGAAGCTGCAGAAGTACCATGCAGCTGTTAACATCTCCTCCTATTCCAGTGCCCTGGAAGCCCTGTTCAACCACTGCCTTTGCATTTAGAAAAGGGAATGAGTATATGGATTTTATTAGAGATAATTTTTCCTGTATTTATGTCATTTATTTTCATAGTAATCCATCCCAGCTCATTCTTTTCTGAACAGCAGTCTTAGCCCCAGTTTCTGATCATTGGGACAGCAAAATTTTGTTCTGACTGGAACACTATTAACAGTTTGTGAGTACCCTGTCCTTTTCCTATGATGACAGAGCTGCCCCAAGAAACTGTTTTGGTGCCATATATTTCCTACATTTCTGCTAAGAATGGTAAGGAATACACCTACTCTTCTACTTAAAAGATTTTGTCATGAGAGTTAATTACGCAAAAGATTGGCTCTATCATACCCCAGCTATTAGCACCTTTTCACTAATTTCTGAAATTATCTTATTATGTTACCACAACACTTCTTATTTCAACTCTCAACTTTTTTCTACTTGTATAACATTCTCCTTCACAGTTTTTTTTTTTTTTTTTGGTTTTTTTTGGGGGATTTTTTTGGCAGAAGCACTTGGTTTTCAAAAGCTTTTGTTTTCCTACTTTCTTTCTGTTACTTCTTGGGATTGAATCTTCTTTTAATCACGAGATTGCAAACTGTATGATTTTATTTACACCGGCCCTAACCAAATATGCATTTAAACACAGAGATAATTTTCGGCACTGGTGTAGTCCCACACAAACCTAAGAGATCTTTCACAATGGTAGATGATTGCTACAGTAGCAATTGCACCTTTGAGTAAGGTTGCTGAAAAAAATACAGTGCAGAATTAAGCCACTCTGAGGAACTTATAAAAATGCTCAAGTTATTTAATGTCTCAAAGCCCAGATCTGTGAAATATTTTGATTCAGACTGCATGCCCTGGAGGCTCAGTCAGTGTCAAACTTTATTCTGTCAAGATAATTATCCACTTGTTTTACAACACTGCCCGAGTACGATTATTGTTACCTATGAACCATTTTGTCTTGCAGTGACTAAATGGGGTTGTAGCAAAAAATACCAAAGGTTCTGAAAGAAACATCTTCTAAAACAATGTGAGGGAGAAAAAAAGATTATTTTTTTCTTTTTAATCACATTTCTAGGACTTGTTAGTGCAAGCTTGTCTTTACATTCAAAGGTCAGTTGCTCTGCTTTCCTTGAGTTACCCAAGGATTTCACAATGCCCTAGATACATATTGTGCTCACGTTATCTAAGTTAACCAAACCCATGTGATTTCATATGCAGATGATTTATTAATGGTTGTTCATACTCAATTAGAGGGGAAGGAGTTTTGTGAAAAGATCCAAAGTAAAAAAAACAAAAAGCAACAGCAAAAAAACAAACAAAAAAGTCCTCAAATAGCACAAAGTGAAATGCATAGAAGTAGCTTGACATGAACATCGATCACATAATGTGATAATGATCACAGCTACTGAGCAGCAAATAAAACAAAGAGAAAAAGTCTCTGTCCCTCCAAATGCACGTGAGTTAACATCTCTTTAGAAGCTATTTAATTTTCTCAGAGTTTATACACATATGTATAGGATTTAGCAGACTTTTAACTAAGCTGTTTGAGAAGAGGAAGAATGGGGCTGGAGACCAGATGTGACTGGCCCACCATTATCAACACACAGGTTAGAATGCATTTCATGTACTTCAGGATTTCCCAGTCTAGTACACCCATTTAGTGTCCAATCTACGCCAATCACTCCAGTTTCAATGGGAGTCACACAAGAAGGAAAGAAGCTGAAGATCTTCACACAGTACACAGTGTTCATGCAGACTTGGTGATGGACGGATATACCCTGCAAGGGAGATTCTCCTCACCTTCAATATGTGCAGCTGGAGTACAGGATTTCCCCTCTGTTCTACAACAAGGCAAATCAAACAGCAAAGTGCCTATCTGAACACATATATGTTGGGGTATGTAAGTGATAATTTTCCAAGTTCCAGTCTGAGAATACTATAGTGTATGGGAAATATTGTTGGGAAAACCAGTGTGGAGTTGATTTCAAGATAAGAAACAAAATTTTTAAAAACGTGTTTAATAAAATGTTAAAATGTTTCATAAAATGGAATTAACCATAAATTCCACCCAAGAGGAAATGGCCTAAATGGCTGAAGAAATTACTGTAAAGATCCACAGCCCAGAACAATTTACTGTTTTACTCAGTATGCAGCTACTGGCAGCTGAGATACAGAGCCAGAGATCTTCACTCACTAGTCCTGAGCTATGGGTGAGTAAGGATAAATTTCAAATGACAGCAGGGGCCTTGACAAATGAGAAGATAATGTTTCCTCTATGCTGAGGAGTTTTCATAAGGGAGACCTGTACAGGTACTGCATGATTGGAGCAAGGGCACATCCTGGCAATGGAAATCTTGAGACTGTAAATAACCCACCAACAGCTGGAGAAGTGCAGACCTATGAGCTGGGGAAAAAAAATTTGAGGACAACAAAAAGGATGAAGAACAAGAATCTAATATACCATACATATATATGTGTGTGTATGAAATACAGAGAAAATTTGAATGTAACGTGGACTTGCAGACCAGTGAAGGTGTAGCTAGGTGTGGAGTAAGTTCACAAGCAAGTAAAATAAAACTGTGCAGATCCTAGAATGAAAAAAAGGAAACCAACAATATTATATGCCTCTTGGCGAAGAGCTCAGGATGTAGGTGACTCACTGTAGTCATTCCTGTAACTGAAGCCAGGGGCAGCAGAAGGATCAGCATAATACCAGAAAAAAGATTATATATTAATAATTTTTATTTTTTAAACTTTCCTGCAATAAGTAGATATGGACTAGTAATAAATATTTGTTTAGCATGTTAATATTTCAGTTACACTAAGAAGAAATTCCAGGAGATTTTTAATATGAAGTGTGTTTGTTTTTTGCCTATAGCAAGATTTGGAGTAAAACATGAAAGGAGATTTGTTCCCTAATCTCTAAAAGCTCACTTTTTACTGCTTTAACTAAAAATTTTGTAAAGAAACACTGTGGTGAATTAATGCATAAGTTATTCAGTAAAAATCAAAGTTTGCAGAGAACTTGGTGCTACAGTCTGAGCTGATCTTAGTTTGCTCAGTTTCCTTTTCAATAAAAATGAGCCTTCAGCCTGATGTCTTGGTGCCTCCTTTTTCAATGTGTGCTCTGATAACAGAAACTGGAGACTGTCTCTAAGACACTTGCTAATGTCAGCGTTCTTAATAGAGGAAAGTTAATATTTATTAGCATGGTATTTGATCCTAATTTAGTGTAAAGTATCAAAAAATACAGAGAAAGAACAAACTAAAATAACAGATTAGTTTGAGGTACAGTTTTACAAGTTGTCTTGGTTGTAATACTTTCTGTGGAGAAAGAAAGAGATAAGAGCATCAAGGACTGCCAAGTCAAAAATGAAATATTATAATGAATGTTGATGCTTCATTGTGGAGCAACGAACCATCTATCACTCATCCTGACATTAAAGAATGACTATGCTTGATAGTTTCATTCTCTGTACATTGTTTAACACCAGTCCAGGCAAATTTGTTACTGTCAGACAGGCAGTACTATCAAACATCTGGAAAAGTCTGGACCTTCTTTTAGAAGCAAATCTATATAAAAATTCTAATTAGAAGTATTTAAGTAAAGAACTGTTAATAAAAACTTTTTCACGAAAAAAAAAGGAATTAAGTATTAATAAGGAAAACACATCCTAGAATTGTTCACAAATATGGCAAAGACAGGGATAGACATGCTCTTGTGGCTAAGTTCTAAATAATTTGATCTGTTACATTTCTTGGTTAATTATATTTCTTCTATGAAATGTCCCCAGAGAGGAATGCCTGAAGTGTGAAGTCATGTAAAACTAGCAAATTATCCTGAGGGGTTCTCATATGCTAGGTCTCACTCATTACTCCTATTAAGCCCGTATTTATTCCCAAGGTAAGTCAAGGTACCTCTTAAGAATAGAAGATCTTTTACCGGTTGATCTAGATAGAATCAAGAGACTTGATAAACGCATTTTATCTACTGCTTCATGAGATTTCACTTTTTATCTCCTGTTCTTAGCCTTTCTTTATTCCCTCTACACACATCTTGATAGAAATGTTCAAATCTGACTCCATAGCAATTATATTTCCTTGAATATTATATCATATTTTACATCTCCACGTTGGCCTGAAGTAGTACTTCACCTATATTTTGCTTTGGGAAACAGATTTGATCTTATTTTTTTGATCTATCTTTTATTTCTTTTTCTCTGAAGACAAACTTCAGAAAATAAATGCCATGAGGAATTCTGTTAATTTCTTCTCAGTGTTTGTGCTGAAAAGCTGAAAGTTATTTTTTAAATTCAGACTGGTGGTTTCTGACTCTTGAACTGAATGTGGTTCAGAAAAAACTCAAGCCCAAGTCCCATGGCAAGACTGTCTTATGTGACTAACACTGTGATTCATTGACACAGGCACATTTAGGGTAATCTAGTAGAGGGAATTAACCTGCAGGGTCTAGTAAAGCGAATGTTATTGAGTCACTATCAGATTTAGTTGCACATTCAATGTAACTCTCCATAAATTAAAGTGCTGGTTTGTGAGGAATACATATATCTACTATATCTATCCAGATCTATCTATATCATCTACATCTATATCATCTATATCTATATCTGATCTATAGCTATATCTATATCATCTATCTATATCTATCTGTACACATATCTGTGTGTCTATCTAGCTATCTACTCATCCCCTCACCTGTTTATCTATCTAAATAGGAATGGATACGGAACCCCTTCCTCTGCAGTGGGATTAGCCACACTAATTGTGGGTATCTCTCTTGATAGCAGAAGACCCTTGTAGACAGACAGTTGAAGCAGTTTCAAAGTCATAAAGGAAGAGGATAATTGTGCAGTATGGATGCTTAGGAGTTTAACTATCATATTCACTCCTTAGCTTTGTTTTTTGTAAGACAGTAAAGATGCACAGGATGCCAGCCTTGTCTATTACCCATCAACCAGGCCCACACTTCACCTTCTCTTCAGGTAACGCTCTTCTGTAGAAGCTGTCCTTTGGGGTTCTCAGGATTTATATCATGTCTTATGGACAGGCTTTAGTTACCCTTAATCACCCCTTTTTTCTCTAAAAATAAAAGGGACATCAGGTTTGTTATCATTTTACACATGAATTTCTTAAAATAAAGCACCATAAGGCTGCAAGATAAAGTAACTTTCCAGTTGTCCCCTTCAGTTAGGTTTAAAGCTTCCAGAACAATGCTTGGTATTGAAAAACACACGGATTCTTCCTTGTCTCCTTCCTGGAGTGCTATGGTCATGAATTCCAATGCGTAAAATTATTTCTAATTATTTTTACCTTTGTATTAGTTACCATACAGGAAGAAAGAGACACTTGTATTCAGAAAGGTCAGTTTCACTATAATGAAAAATACCAAAGGATAGGGTAGAGACTTATGATCCTATATATCAGAAAAAAAGAATGAGAATTTATCTTTTGGTGTTCTATGTTACTATGGTTTTATTTTTATCTGCTCATTTATGCCTGTAGGAGTAGCAGAAAAAAAAGGACTAAACCAAAATTGTTCAAAGGAGCATAAAATGAAGAATCCAGCCTCCTATCTAGAATCAATAGAATTTGTATCTTTTACTTGTAACAAAAATAAATGATCTGTTTAACTCATAGCTGAAAGAAACATTATTCATGGAATAGCAACATATATTCTTGTAAATTTAGCACTCCAGAATATAGTACAGAGGGGGAACTAGTGGTGCTTAGTGCAAGATAATATAGTTACAAAGTGAAATGGCAAAAGTTGATATAACAAAGCCCATGAGTCTAAGAATGAAATCCATTAATTGAGATGGAGATTTTTATGATGTAGTATGCAGTGCTGGAAAAGGTTGGGTTTATTTTAAAGCTGACCATTTCTGTCAATTTATTCCAGTTTAGACAAATACACAAATGACTAAACTCCTCAGATAGTTTAAAGCAGAGTACTTTTTATAAGGCTCAGAATCAGGCCCTTGTGGGTTTTTAATATTTCACACAGAGCCAAGAATAATTTAAGTGTTTCAGCAAAGTTTCATCTGCTTTTCAATTGCTCAGTCTCATAAATGAAAAAAAAATTCAATTCATTATGCCAAGCAGAATAGCTGAAAAAATGTTGCATCAATATCTGTGAACTGAATTCATCATTCTAAAACTTTGTACTTTGATAAAGGTTAGTCTGTGGTTAGAGGCATGCATTCAGCTGGTCCTATTAGAGTTGTATCATTTAATTTTAATATTCTGGAAAGTGAGAGAAGTGACACAACAATATTATCTAGCTATCTGTATCCAGCAAATGTGTAAATATAACATATACTACAAGGTCAGCTTAGCTTTAGTTGTAATAATTTGCTACTGAAAAAATTGCAAATATTAAATTTTAAGTGTACTATGAGATCAAGATTTAGAATTATTCTCATCCTCATTCAAAACATCACAGTTGGTATAGCAAATCATAAACCATGTATATGCAACATTTATTTTTCTACTCTCTTTTCAACTATTCCTGAAACCCATCATTAGAACTGTGTTCATTAACTCAGACCTTTAACACCAGTATCAAGATTACAATTCTAGGCATGATTTTTTTCTCACCATTAGCTATTGTAGGGATTTGAATGATATTTCCATTTCTGGAATTGAAATAAGTGGAAGCTGAATGTTTAATAATGTAGATAAGGTGGGAATTTATATATATTTTTTTTCTTTAAACATATATCAGGACTTGATTGCACAGTGGATGTGAGAGAAAAGTACAGCTCCATTGTGCACTAAATACATATTAGATTTTGTGCCTGTGGACAACCTGTCTTATGATGATTTAGGAAGTGTAACTAAGAATTAAATCTTCATGTCCAGTTGCTTGGGAAAACCTTTAACATTATTGCACTTAGCTGACATATCACCATACCTGTGAAGATGAAATTACAAGTACAACATATACCCTGAAGAACTTGTGCTGCTCCCTGATTAAATTTAAAATTCCATGTACCTAAACAATTGTTCTCATTTTTCCTAAAATCAGCTTGGCAATTAAGTTTCCCCCATTCCTCTTTAAAAGAGAATCATGTTCAGATATATTTAGGAAGAAACGTGTAATGTAGAACTAACACATATGTTCCTGGGTATTTCAACCAGAGCAAAATAACTCCTGAAACTCTCAAAGTGGTGGAAGTATCCTATGGAGATAACTAACTATGAAGTCAGTTAAACTTTCTTTTTTTTTGATGGAGTTTAAGTTAACTGACTTTTAGAAATGTTATGGTCAAGTCATTATTGAGAAGTCAGTTCTCCTGATGAATGATGGTAATAAAAGTGTTTGGATTACTGTTAGAAATGTTCTACATTATGGATTCAGTGAGAGGTCTTTTGCTTGCTTGGTTGTTGGATTTGTGATTTGATTGCTATTTTTCCCAGTAGAATCTAATATATATAACTGTGCTATGAGAGGAAAGTCAATCGAACTTGGGAAATGAATCCCAATTAAACAGAAGAGAATCTTTTGAAAAAGTATAAACTGCTGGGCACTAGAGCTGATTCTCCTGATACCAAAGCTATTGGTGTTACCACTTTTTTTTGCAGAGTATTTATTCACCTATATTCATAACACCAAGGTCAAGGTTTTGATCCCTGTACTTGCCACTCACCTAAGAGTTAGATTTGATGGCCCTTGTGGGTCCCTTCCAGCTCAGAAGATTCTGTGATCTGAGAAGAGCTGCTAGGGAAAAGAAAAAAAAATACAACCCACATACAGTCTGTCTTGTACAATCTGGGAGATCCAAACTTCAGTTAATGTCAGAATAGAATAGACTCATGATGTGGGAAAGTCTTTATTGAGTTTAAGTGATACATCTTCAGAGTGTGCAAATTAAAACAATGAAGACCTACAGATTTACTTTAGGAAAATGCAAGATCTTCTAAGTTTCTATCTGTATATATTTCCATATTGATTATTAGCTCTATGCAGACTCACAGCTGCCAAATGTCATCAAACAGACAGACTGATTACCTTCTAGGCTTTTTAAATGTTGCATTTTCTTTAAAATGATCACTAATTTATTATAGTAATTATAATAATGGTTTATTGAAGATTAAGTCCTTCAGAACTTAATAGTAAATACTTTATATTCTGTTCCTTATCCAATTAAATACAATATTTTCATGCAAGCAAGGGAAGCGAAGGGAAGAGTGTAAAACTTAAAATATTGAAGAAGAATATTTATGGTAAAAGGGATTTTTTAGGTTTCCAAAGTGGTGTATTTCATAGGATTTTTGATAATTTCTTAACCAAGAAACAAATGTTCAGGGATTCAAAATAACATTTAAAACACTCATTATTTTAATTAAAAAATTTCTGAAATATTTTCATCTCTATTTACCGTTCTACAGTTTTCAGATTATCACTCTTGCTCTTCTGTACTGTCATGGGAGAAACACAAGAGAATCCAGGGAATGTGAATAGTGGGATACCCAGAGTATTTAAATAAAAAATCATAAAGCCTAATAAACACTTGTTATTCAGGCTGGAATATATCAAGGCAACTCAAAGACACTGAGTATTTATGTTCCAATTACATGGATGTTTGAAATACTTCAACAAAGTGAGGGGGAGAGGGAAACATTTTTTATCTTCAAAAAGAAGTAATTTCTAAATCTGATCTATCTTGAAGGAAAAAAGTAAGAGTCGAATATAAAAAAAATTGCATTTAATGAGTCCTTAAAATTTCACTCTGATATATTCACACTGCTTTCATTCCCTGATCAAAATACATTACTTGAATATTATAAAATATTCTGAACACAGACAGTTAAAACTAACCCTCATTAGGTATAGTGTATCTCTACACATCATTTGGATTTTTGATGTCTGCCCAACTTATGGAATCATGATAAAATATGTCTAAAACCACAAGGACCATAGTTTCCTGAAAGATAGGGTACCAACCAAAACTACTGATTTTTTTTTTTTTTTTTTTTTTTTTTTTTTTTTNTTTTTTTTTTTTTTTTGCTAACTGTATTATCTAAGAATCACCTTTTACAAATTCCTATTCAGAAGTGTATAAAAATGAAGAATAACAATCTCTTTTCCAGAATGGGCAGAAGAATACAAAGATAAAATTAATACCTCCGCATGCAAACAATATACCTGTAAACATGCAAGCACTTGTAGTGATTTAATGCTTTAGTATCTAGGAGAGAAAAACTTTATTGTATCACTGTGAAGAACAGTGATGGTGGCATAATCTCAAAAGTCAGACACAGTCAACTATCAGTTACCTGTGAGGGTTTTCTCTAGGGACTAATTAAGCAAGTTAAACCATTACCATGATGAAGAACAACAATGTATCTTATCTCCTGCCTCTAATGCACTACAGTGTATCCATTAATTTGCTATTTTTTTTCTCATTGTTTCTGTTTCTATTGGCCCACCCCTTTAAAAAAATAAATTAATAATCATTTTACATGTCAGGATCATAAATAAGCTTACAAATAGGCTTCAGAAAATTCTAAATGGAAAAAAAAAATAAGGAAACAATTTTTCCTGTTGTTTGACAGTGTTTTATTTTATTTTGAGGTGTGGTTTGGAGAAAAAATGAACATTAGAGGTATTTGTAGAATAGAATAAAGGCTTCTTTCCCTCTTGAGGTATAAAACGGTTTGGAGAATTCAGAAAATAAATTCAGAAAATAAGACTTATTTTCAATTTAGATATAGAGAATTTCCAAGAAAATCTACTAAACATTGATTTTAGCTGATTAATTCCTACTTATATTGATTTAATTCTGTAGTTATACAGTTTATTAAATGTTTAGAATGCAGTGTGTTTAAGATGACTAGCTTTGCATCCAATTATCTGGATAAGTAGTCCAATATTAAAGGGTCTGGTACTACATGTAAAGTTGCCTAGACCCTTTTCTGTCAATATTCTGCTGCACTAAAACCATTTAACTAATTTAATATATACAGGAAAACTATTTCAATTTTCCAAAAGTCTATCAATTGTTCACATTTTTCTTATAATTCTATTAACTCTATTTTTTGAGCACAGTGATCTAATGTTCCCTTGGCAGTTTTGATTTAATTTTGATTTTTCTATTTTTCAGTAGTTTGATTCTCTTCTTATTTAGACCTATCCCCATCTTGGTTTAGGCTGGGGTAGAGTTGATCTCAGTAGCTGGTACAGTGCTGGGTTTTGGATTCAGTATGGGAATAACATTGGTAACACACTAATGTTTTTGTTGTTGCTAAGCTGTGCTTGCCCTAAATGAAAGAGTTTTTCAGTGTCTCATGCTCTGCCAGTGACAAGGTGGACAAAAAGCTGGGACGAAGCATGTCGGGGTTTGACCCTGACTAAATGCCAGGCCCCTCAACTCTCTCTTGCTACAGAAAAAAAAACTGTAAAAATACACACCAATCTCGTGAGTCAAATGAGATAGAACACTGGCAGGTGGACGCACAGAAGAAAAAGAGGGCAAACGGGCTCCAACTTAAAGTTGCAAAAAAATATTTCATTACCTAACAGAGTTGGAGGATAAAATGCAAGGCAAAAATAAACTTTTCATACATTATTTTGTT